>PVKS010007255.1:0-73874 GCA_004027875.1 Aplodontia rufa | reverse complement strand
ATATATATACATATATACATATACGTATATACATGTGCATATATATACATATACATATATACATGTATATATATACATGTATATATACATGTATATGTATACATATACATATATATACACATACACACACACACACACACACACACACACAATGGAGTTCTGTTCAGCTATTAGAAACAATGATATTACATTCATTGAAAGTAAATGGATGGCAATGGAAGAAATCATGCTGAGCAAAGGTAGCCAAACCCAGAGAGTCAAGGGCCTAATGTTTTTCCTCATTTGTGGAGGCTGGACCTAAACCAAGGCTTGGGGAAAGGTAGACCAAATCATGTATTACATTCATAGAACAAAAATGCAATATTTTAATATTCATGAGATATATTTGCAAGATAATGCATAAGATATTTGAACAAGCTATATTGCATGCCTGTACAAAAACATGTTTAATCTATTGTCAAATATTTCAAAGAATAACAAGGGATGATAGGAAGGGAGGAGAAGGGGAAATGTTGGAACTGAAATAAAGCAAGATACATTTCTTTTCAAGCACTTATGTCATTGTATATTATATTATATATATATATATATATATATAATATATTTTTTTTCTTCATAGGTATAAGAGTTATGTCACTTTCCTTGGGTTTTTTAGGAAAAAATATAGAAACCAGAAGAAAAGCAAGGGATTAGGGAATGGGAAGTGGGAGGTAGAGGGGTGTGGGGATGATATTGAACAAATTGCATTGCTGAATTGTGTGCATCTAGGAATATGTGACAGCCAATCCCATCGTTATGTAAAACTATAATGCACTAATAAAAATACATTTAAAATTATTTTCTAATTCTCTCATTGTCCCTCTTTTTAAAAAAAACCTGAAATATAGCAATGAATGTCAAATGTGTATCTTTTATTTGCATCATGATGTTATTATATTTTTAGGTTTGATAAAATTATAATTTTTTTAAGTAGCATTCTTTAGAGATACTATTTTAGTGTTCTTTTTCACTGCTGTCACTAAAAGAACTCACACAATGTTACAGGAGGAAAAGTTTATTTGGGGCTCAGTTTCAGAGTTCTCAGTCCATAGAAGGCCAGCTCGATTCTTTGGGACCTGAGGTGAGGCAGAACATCATGGTGGAAGTGTGTCAACATGGCCACCAGAAAGCAGAAACACTAAGCTCAAGTCACTGGGGACAAAATATATATATTAAAGGCAAGTCCCTAGTGACCTACCTCCTCTAGCTGCACCCTATCTGTCTACAACTATCTCCCAGTGATACATTCAAGTGAATCAACCCACTGATTAGGCTTGGTATCTCACATATGAACTTTTGGAGAACACCTCATATTTAAATCTTAACAGATACATACAGGCACTATTTTCAAGCACTTAATTAAAAATAATCCAGGGTTGGGTGTAAGTTTTAAAGGCAAAATAAGATTGACCCTAAGATAAAAATTGTTGATGCTAGGTGATAGCTACATAGAGGATTTGCTTTATTATTCTTTCTACTTTTGTATACATTTGAAATTGTCTGGGTTCTCAAGTGGAACAGAACCAACAAGAAATATGTATATGTATGCGTGTGTGTGTGTGTGTGTGTGTGTGTGTGTGTGTGTGTGTGTAATTACAAGGCTTTATTAGATTGGCTTACACAATCAGAAGCTGGATAGTCCCACAATAGCTTTCTGCAGGCCAAAGAGCTGGAGGAGCTAGTAGCTGCTCAGTCCAAGAAGTTGGAGCCTCAAAACAACAGGAATCAATACCTCCCCAGTGGGGGACCAAAGGCCTGTAAACTCCCTAGAGTCTCACTGGGAAGAGTCCACTTTGGAAGAGTGGAGGAGCTAGAGTCTGATATCCTCAGGTGATTACAACAGCAATCAAGAACCATCACTTCAAGATGAATTGAGCTTGCATCTGCTGGTGCTTCCTTGTTTTTCCAGCTTTTTATTCCATCCAAGCCTTCAACCTATTGGACTGTGCCGCCCACACTTAGGGTGAGTCTCTGCTTCACTTCACTGTTCACATGCCAATCATTCCTAGAAATACCTTCTTTGAGACACCCAGAAGACTCTTAATCTTGGACATCTTTTAATTCAATCAATTTTACAATTCAGATTAACCATTATCATTGGTAGTTTTTTTTAAAATGCCTTGCTAAAAGTATTTTATACCACATCAGATTGAGCTTAATCCAAAGGAAGATAATCAATGCTTGACTATAAAATGATCAGTTTACCTTTTATTTTTGAGTCTGAATATAAAATCAAATCAGTCATTTACTCAACATTTTTCCTAGAGAATTTTTAATTCATCTGTTTTCCACTGAAATATATCATACAGCTTCTATTTATTGAATGTCATTTATTTAGAAATGGGTAAAAGAGATAATTAAGGTATGAGACTGATTTATTCTAGTTTTCTGACAGTGTATATTTTATGTTTGATATGTCATTTTGATCTTTACAAGCAATTTCAAAACATACATCACAAAATTTAAAAGAATGAATACTACTCTAACCCCCTCTCAATTTAACTGCATTTCATAATACTCTTCCTTCTGCTGAATATGTGTGCATGTACAAAAATTTATAGCTTGGTATTATGGATTTATCCTATATATATAGGCACAAGCAATTTCATGAATTTATTTGTTCCCTAACCTGTTATATTCAAATAATCAAATTAATTACCCCTCATAAACTACTTGGAAAATATTTCTTGGTCTAAACCAAGTCTCTATTGAATAGATGAAAGAGAAAAATTATTATTTATTTCTAAGATGCAGGTTTTTCTTTCATCATGAATATTCTTTAAATATTTTTCATTAAATTAAGTTTAAAATGTTGGTCTTGGTGAGAAGATATGTGAAATTCAAACTAACATACTCTGATCTTAGGCAAATCATTAAAGAACTTGCAAGATATAAAGACCCTCAAGGGAGTATGTATAAAATTATTGAGTAGATAAATAATATTTGTTTTAGACCTGGAGTTAGCTCTTTTTGTAAAAAGACAGTGAATATCCTAGGATTTTTAGACAATAAGATCTCTGTCACAACCATTCAATTCTGCTATTAGAGTATAAGTCAACCACAGACAATTTGTGAACAAATGAGTGGCTGTGTTCCAAAGCTGTTTTATTGATGACACCTAAATTTGGGTTTTACATAATTTTCATGTACAATAAAATATTACTGTTATTTTAATAATTCTTTGAAACTGTTTAAAAATGTAAAATAAGAAAATTCTTAGATCAAAAATCAAATAGAAACAGACAATGGGCTGTCTTTGGCCAATAGGCTATAATTTATCAAATTTTACCCTACCAAAATGGATTTTCTTGTTAATTGTATCCATTTCTTGGAGCATTGCAGAAGCAGTATCATTATTTACAGTTTTTGTAAATATGTTTGCTTAGGAGAAACATATTACATGATTGCAACATCAGTAATAGATTATTTTAATGTGAAGGTCTTCAGTACAATTGTTTGAAATTTTGCTCTAATGTATTATTATCATCTAGATAAAATCAAACCTGGCCTCATTAAAAGTCTCTGGAAGAATCCAAGTAATAAAACAGCTGGAAGAATTAAAAATTAGTTAAAAGATAATCTGAAGTGACCTTGTATAATACCATTTATACAACAGCCAAGGGAGAGTCTAACTCAAGTTCTCTAAATGAAAGAAGGACTTAATTAGAATGAGTCTATAAAGAAGGGACATTTTCAGTCTACTTGTGTGAGTGACAGTGGGGAGATTATATATACATTTGTATTGGGTTCTAAGAGGATGAAAAAAGAAAAAACTCAGCAGCCCTCCCTCCAATAGCTGCAACAGTACAGAGAAAATTGAAGTATAACATACTGCATTTCTCCCTAATAAAAAGTGGATAAAATGAGGCAAAATGAGAAGACCTTGAAGAAAATGAATGCTTAAAAGTGTAACCTCCTGTCTTCCCTTTGAAAACCTGCTGGCAAATAATTTGATGACAGACATTTTAAATGCCTAAATCCTTAAGTACCTGAATCAAAAAATGTTGTTCTGTATGAACTTTAGATAAATTCAAAATAAGCAAAGATTCAAGGTGACAATGAACAATATTTAGTAATTAATGCAGTTATAATCTATCAATATAGCCTGCCAGGCATCTGGCAATGTCTCAAAAGACCCAACTGGTGTACCAAGTTCTCATCTGTCTAATAAGGATCAATGAGCTAAGTAGCCTTTTCAGGGTAACACAACTAGAAAGAGATGAGGCAGAAATTTAAACTCAGCTTTGACTCCAAACAGAGGAAGACTTTGGCATCTCACGGTCACCCTTCTTGCTCTTTAATATACAAAATGGCATTGCCCTGTAAACAACCAGGTACTCTGCAGCAGCACACAGCCCTAAGAAGTCCTAGACATAGAGTCTGGAGCCCTGACTGACTGAGGAGGCCCATCAATGTCAAGCCTCAGTGTTCATAACAAATTGAGAAGGAGAGATCACACAACTGTTTAAAATCCATTTAAAACTGAGATCACACAACTGTTTAAAATCCAGTTAAAACTCAAAAAACTGAACACCAAACTTACAAATAGTCCAATCAATAAATGGGCTAGGGAACTTAACAGAAATTTCTCAACAAAGGAAGTCCAAAAAGCCAATAAATATATGAAAAAATGTTCTACATCACTAGCAATCAGAGAAATGCAAATCAAAACTTCACTGAGATTCCACCTCACTCTAGTCAGAGTGGCAAAAATGAAGAATAAGAACAATAACAGATGCTGGAGGGGTTGTGGAGAGAAATGAACACTAACAAACTATTGGTGGGACTGCAAAATTGTACAGCCACTCTGGAAAGCAGTGTGGAGTCTCCTCAAAAAAATTAGGGATGGAACCACCTTTCAGTCCAACTACACTACTCCTGGGTATTTTCCCAAAACAGCTAGAAATGGCATACTACCGAGACACAACTACATCAATGTTTACAGCTGCTCAATTTACAACAGCTAAACTATGGAACCAACCCAGAGGCCCCTTGTTGGATGAGGGGATTCAAAAACTGTAGCTATATGTATATAGAATGGAATTCTACTCTGCTATTAGAGAGAACAATATCATGGCATTTGCAGCCAAATGGATGGAAATGGAAAAAAATTATGCTGAGTGAAATGTCCCAAACACAGAGACTTAAGGACCAAATATTTTCTCTCATATGTGGAAGTTAGACTAAAACCTAAGATAGGATGAAAGTTAACTAAGTTTAAGTAATAAACTAACCATAGTTGAAATTTCACATAAAATTGGTGAACCATACCTATGAAAGAGAGAGAAGGGAGAGAGAGGCAGGAAAGGGAGGGAGGGATAAAGGTAGTTTATCAATACAACTGAGAACACTTGACTCCCATGAGAAACCTAACTAATATTTCCAATTACAAGGGGATATTACAAGAGAGACATGAAATGGGGGAATAGATGAAAGGGGGAGATCCTGGAGTAGGATCAGCCTTAACTTATTATGTCAATATCTATGTATGCATGAATATGTAACAACAATTCCCTCTAATATGTAAGATTATGTCGAAGAAATAAAAAAATGAATAAGCAATATGAGATGAAACTTAAAACAATAAAAACAAATATAGTTAAAATTTGGGCTGCTGCCCATGATATTTTTTTAGTCATTTTTTGGTCCCCATTTAAGAGTAGAGAGGCATATAGTCCAAATCTACATGAAATCTATTGATTTTAAATTATAATTAGAGGTTTGATTTCAAAGGTTTAATGTTACTTAGTGAAAAGAGTACCATAATTTGCAAAGGAAAAGACTGGAGACTTGATATCCAAAAATGACAAAGAAAACTCTTTCTGAAGGACAGTTACACACAATTCTCCAAGCCCCTGTCAAAGTCACCATTTAATTAACAGGGATGATTTTTTTCCTTTTGAAAAGACAGAAACACTTCCATCTTTCCTGTCTCTGTTTCTCTACACAACTGGGTACCCTGGGGCTTCAATTGAGGACTTTGAAAGTAGGATGGTGTTAATAACCTCCAAGGCCTGGCAGGTTGGTTAGCAGGAGCAATGTGATTACAAGAGCATTTCTAAAGGGCCACACCACATAAAAAGAACCAGCAATGTTCAGAAAATGCATAATGGAAAAGTCTGAACATTTTCCATGTTAGAGCCTTAGCATTGGAGGTATAGTTTCTTGACCAGATTAATGAATTGTGGGAAACAGCCAAAAGAGCTTTACTTAATGTGAAGTTAAATGAGATGCTTGCACATTTTCCCTTTCTGTACCCTTTTCTATATTTCTCCTTCGTTTTTCTTTGGCCTTTTCTTAACCTATTCCTATGTATTTTCAGTTGTTCTTTTCCAAGACTATTGTAAATTATTTCTTTCTTGATGAATTTTTCATTCCTTGTTTCCACAGATGGTAATTTGCATTGTATCTTTGCTAGAACAATCATTTATACTTGCTTGCACGCTTGCTTTATTTATTGAATCTTCCCTTCTTGATTTTTCTTATCTAAAATACAGTAAATGAAGGTTAACTGACCTATGAATAATAGTTTCTCTAAGATAAAATACTACCAGGCAGGTCCTGTCTACCACCACCTCCTCCCCAAGATAAATTCTGTCCCCAAGTTCTTGCTGAAATTCTCCTAGGAACTTAAAGGAAAATTCTGGGAAACAACAGGATTAGAACACATCACAACAAAAATATTAGGGTGGCTTATTTTTGCTGGGGATATTTTGCAGTTAGTAAATTCAGGGTCTAAGACTCCCAGGATTCCTGTGCAGAGCATGACCAGCTAGGTGGGCCACATCAGAGTGTACTCAACCAAAGATTTTTTCAAAGCAAACTTGTATCAGTCTTCCTCTCCAGCCAAATTCACTGGCCTACTTTCAAGTTATTACTCTAAGTAGATGGTCTAAGTAACATTACACCAACTGTTTATAGTAGCAAGTTCTTTGGTCATTCTGACCAGCTATGTGAACTAAAGAATCCGAAAGAGAACTGTCAGTGAGATGATGTTTGTGTGTCTTGACTAACTTGGAGATGAAAGGAATAGAATTCCTCTTCATTTAATTTATTTTTATCTGGTTCTATATTTAATACTTCCTAGAACTCAAATGAAAATTCAAGGATATAGGGAAGTGTTTCAAGTTCAAATGTGACTTTAACAGAAAAGATGCATTCTATTTTTGAGAAACTCACAAGAAATAACTTAGACCTAATGTTAGGTAAGAGCAGGCAAAGGATATCTTTTTAAAATACTTTCTAGTAAATTTTCATCCTGGTTTTCCCCCCTTGCTCTTTCTCTAGTATGACTGACTTTAAGCACACTCCATCACTCCACCTACATGTAAGATTGTGGGAATAAAAACATGAGCATGAATTAAAATTTGTACAACTACTAGATTCAATGCCCTTCAGGTATCTGTGGTAAAACTTTATGTATCTGAGACTTGTGTTGATCAATTTGTGTGGTGGCCTTAGATATTAGCCATGGAACACCCCTAGTTATTAGAAAGTAGTTAGTATAGCTTGTACTTGTTTGTTTTATTTTGTTTAGAACATAATACCACAATGAATAAGTCATAAAGAAAAGATTATTTTAGTTGATGATCCTGGTGCAAGTTTGAGGCCCCACATCTGATGATGGCCTTCTTGCTAGCAAAGTCTCAAAACCATGCAGGTAATCACATGGTGAAAGACAGGGAGTGCTTATAGCATGTATGTTCTGTTCTTGTCACTTTCTCTCTCTCTCTCCCTCTTTCAGTACTGGGCATTGAACCCAGTGGAACTTTACACAACAAGCTGTATCCCCAGTCTTTTTCATTTTCAGTTTTGTCACAAGGTATCCCTGAGTTGCTGAGGATGGCCTCAAACTTGCTATCTTCTTGCCTCAGCCTCCTGAGTCTCTGGGGTTACAAGTATGTGCCACTGAACCAGCTTTCTCTGTCTTCTTATAAAATTACTGGTATTCAATTATGGTGGCTCCACAATGGTGATCTTTTCTAATCCTCATCACTTTCCTAAAACCCTACCTCTGAAAATCATGAGCAGATTAAGTTTCTACCTTTGAATATCTCACAGTGGGGATTAAATTTCAACATGTGAACCCTTGGAAGATACTCAAACCCTATCTAAAGTGTTGCATAGAAAAGAGAGAGGGTTCCATTCAGTGTCACATAACATTGGACCTTAAATATCATTTATGTAATGGGCCACATAAATTGACTGGATAGACTATGGCACTATTGAGATCCCTGCAGCCTAGATTTTCATATACATCTAACACTGACTTAATCCTAAACACATTCGTAATTTTACAGTATCTATTTTATTTTTAGAACTCAATTGAAATTCCAAATATATTAAATCCTATGTACTTATATATTTTTAGAATTCCCATTAAATTGCAAGATGTATGCAAATTGTAATTCATTCTATAAAATACCTATCTCTTCTTTTAATAAAAGTCCTTTCCATACTGAAAAAAATTGAATACTTCTGTGTTTTCATTTTCTTTTCCTTAGTCAAGATTTTAGTATGAATTTTTAAAGAGTAATTTAAATTACAAATTTAGTCCATGTATTCAGACACAAAGTGGTAAAAAAACCCAATGTACCATGGCAATAGTTTGATTTGCACTATGGGATAATAGGTAATCAAAAACCAGTACTAACTATAAGACTATTTTCTAAGGAGTTGCAAAAAATTGTGAAGCTTTTTCATTTCCAGAGATTTTATAAGAATAAATTGATTTTTTCCAAGAATCATCATTTCAATTCTCTTAAATATATATCCTACGTACAGAAGGCAAAACAGTAGATTAAGTCATTGTTGTACTTCAGATTTTGCTGCAAAAATGAAAATACTTTTCATTAGAAAAGATCATGTCCCCAAGTTCTAAAGCATTAATTTTTTTCTACCATGGAAGAAAATAGGGGGACTTAGCTATACATAGACTTTTATACAATATTTCACTTCCAATATTAGAATAAAGTCCAAAGTCCTTACCATGGCCTACAACTCTTTGCATGATCTGTCCTTACTCCCTCTCCAATACCCAGCCTTATCTCCAATTATCCTTTCTCCTTGCTTTTCTCCTGCCAGTCATGCTCTCTTGCTATTCCTTCTCAGGCCTTTACACCACTGTTCTCTATGTCGGAAGTGTTTGTCTCCTGAGAGCCATATAGCTCAGTCTATCAGTTCCCACCTCAGTGTTACATCAGAGAAGTCAGTCATCCTGCCTAAAACTTGCCTTCTTTTATTCCATTACTCTCTCTGCTCTTCTGAACATAGAAGCTTCTAAAATATTGAAAATATTTGGAACATATGAATGGATGCTATAAGAAAGCATTGGTGGCAAATATTAAATAATTCTTCCAAGTTTCAGGGATATCTTGATGTCAGCATTTGACCTGGGTCTGGAAGGATCAGTAGAAGCATTTTAGGCAAAAGCCAACATACAAAATAACCAATGGTTTAGGAAACTGAAGTACAGAGTAAAAGTAAAACAAGTAAATGAAAGTGAACCATGTACACCTTGCAATTAAACCTGGTCACTGAGAAGCAACTGGGGATTTTTAACTTTGGAGAAGAGCTGATCTGCAATACAATTAGAACCTTTGGAAATACCTCACAGATTAAAAGGTATGGGGGAAAGTCTGGGAGTAGATAAGAAGGAAGTCTAGAAGGCAATTCAGTAGGTAAGCTTAATCACGTGGGTGAGTCAAGATGGGAATTTGAACTTAGGTTGTATATTATGGACTGGTAAAAAGAAGATAGCTTTTGCTCATTAAAATAGCAAGGATGACAATTCTATACAATAGCACACAGTAATTTAGAATAATTTTCTTTATATTAGTATAATTTGCTTACCAGATACAATATTAAAAGAAAGAAAAGAAATAAATACAAAAAAATATCTAGTGTATTGGACAGTTTACTACATTCTCTAAGAGAAAGGAGATGAATTGTGATGATCTCACAAGGCAAAGCTGTAATTTTAAATTGTAACCACTGGAATACATGCTAAAAAATGTTTCTAGAGCTTTTGGATTCCCAAAAGACAAATGCATCTAAAAAGTCTTGCAAGTAATACATGGAAAATAACTGTGAGCAGTATATAGAGAATCTGGTGAGTAGGAGAGGCTATTTACAGCAAGATTAATACACAGTATTAAACTTAAATCTCTGGACTCAAGTACTATCTGGTCTTCACTTGGTTGGTAAAACTGAATGATGAAACAAACCATTCCATCACTGTGCCACATAGTAACACAGAATTATAGTCCAAACAAAAAGTTTTTTAAATATTATAAACTTTTCTCATGCTTAAAATAACTTCATATCTAAAAGGATCATACCCAAATACACTTTTTAAAACATATTTTCAATTATGCCACAGCTACCCTGCTAATGGATTTACAGAATACACAGACCACATTTTTTTCAGGGATGAGTATGTCACCTCCTGGCTCCAATCCCATATCGTTTTTCTGGTGCAGACTACATTACCTTTTGCCAGTTGGGTTGCTGTTGAACACAAGAGGGATGGAGGGACACTGCTAGGATAGAGGAGAAAGAAGGGATTTGCAAAAGTCACTGCAACCAGTGTCCTGGCAGTTCAGGAGCAGGTACCCTCCATGAAGACAACAAGGACAGAGGTGGCTCTCAAATTGTCAAGGCAAGCTGTCCCCATCAAACTCTCCTCACTACAGTGGTAAGTAACTTTATCCATTGGCAACCACACCCTCTCTGCAAAGGCAGGAATCTAAATCTAAGTTCCTTACTTGTTCACTTTTTCCTTTGCCCTTGCAACAGCAGTTTTGAGGGTAATAGTCACATTCTACAGATGCTACCTCTGTACATTTCAGTGTTCTGTTTTTTAAAAAAATACTTACATCAAATTTTCCCTACTCAAATTTCTGGATCCTGTTTGATATATGTTTGCCAATATGTCACACAAATATTTAGTAATCTATCTCAATTTAGGAAATTAAGACACAAATTCAGTATGTAAGAAATTTGAATGTACATAACTTGTTAATCCAGTAATTTGCTAATAGGAACTTGTCCCACAAAGTCAATTATATAAATCCCCATGTATTAATTCACAAGAATATTTTCTTCAAATTTAAGACAAACAGAAACAGATTGAAACCAGTTCAATCACAAAAGTAGAGATACTGAAGTCACAAAAGCCAAGAACAACTGCTAAGGAGTCATAAGAACTTGAACTGCTAACCAGCAAGTTGCCAAAACAAATGCAGAAGCTTTCTCTTTCCATCCCACAAAATCCAGATCATCCATATCAGCAACCTGTGATCTCAGCTCTTATTCTGCTCTCCTTTTCCTTGCCATACTAATCTAATATGCTACTTTACTCACTTAAAATGTCCACTGTTTATTGTCTTTCTTGTCTAAAATGTGCACTTCAAAAAGAGATAGATATCTGTTTTATGTACTGTTGTACCCCAAACAGCTAGGATAATAACTGGCACATAATAAGTGCTCTTGAATGTCTACTCAATTGTTCTCTATCAACTCACTGTTTCTCCCTAATCCTCAGCTTGCACAAGCTCAAATATGTGGCTCCTATAATCATCCCAAACACTATAATCAGTCTTGTCAAAGGGATCAAGCCTAACTAAGTCAGATCCACTCTTTGGATTTAGCACAACAGATAAGAAATACTTGTGACAAAGAAACATGTTGAAATGCATAAGGACAGCATGATTGAACTCCATTCTCTGGGAAATTCTACATATCAAATTTCCCAGGTTCTCCAACAGATACTCTATAAGAAAGTGAAAGCAATGGAAGAAGCAGGCACAAATTTTAAAAAGACTTAAAAGATATGTCAAGTTTTGTGTTTTTTTTTTTGTACTTGGGATTGAACCCAGGGATATCTTACCATTGAGCACTGAGCTTCATCTACAGTCCTTTTTATTTTTCATTTTGAGAGAGAACCTCATTAAGTTGCTGAGGTTGGCCTAGAACTTATGATTCTCCTACCTCAGCCTCTCTAGTCACTGGGATTACAAGCGTGTGCCACCACGCCTAGACAATATGTCAAAATTTTTGAAGTGTAGACTGAATTATAATGTTTGTGGACATATATTTCAGTAATAAAACTATAACTGGGATGGGGCAGATGAAAGGAGCTGCCTGATGGCTGGAAAAGCTATTTTTACCTGGTGAGGGTTATCTTAAAATGATTAAGTCATAGATATGACTTCAGTAACTTTCTGCATCTGTTTTTTTATTTTGCAACAAAAGTGGTTTAAAATGTACACAAAATGACATGTAGTAGGATTCAAAAATTTGCCTTTCCTTCTTTAGGAAGACAGGTTCCAGAGGAGTAAGACTGAAAGGCAGGAAACTACCTGAAATAATAAGTTGCTACAGGAACGGAAGAAAGCAAAGTGAAATACCACAGGGGGAAGTTATAGGATGTGAGAACCGTAAACTTCCCCAACCTCACAATTTTATTTTGCCCAATACATTCCCTTTTTCAGAATCTACAATGTTATCCATGGGCTGCAGTCACTTGGGGGCCAAAGAGTGGAATGAACCTTCCTAGCCAAGATCCTAAGGATAGTTTCTTAGACTGTTATGATTTGGATATGTGATATTCCTCAAAAGCACATGTGTGAGACAATGCAAGTGTTCAGAAATGAAACAATTAGATTATGAGAGTTATAACCTAATGAGTAGATTAATCTACTGATAAGGATTAACTGGTTTATAACTATAGACAGGTAGGATGTGACTGGAGGAAGTTACTACTGTGTGCCTTTGGGGTTTATGTCCTGCCCCTGGTAAGCAGAGCTGTCTCTCTGCTTCCTGGATTTTATGAACAAATCAGTCTTTTTCCACGAGACCTTTCCTCCATGAAGTCCTGCCTCATCTCAGGCCCAGAACTATGGAGTCAGCTGTCTATGGACTGAACCTCTGAAACTATGAGCCAAAATAAACTTTTCCTCCTCTGAGTTGTTCATGTCATTCCTTTGGTCATAGCAATGAAAAACTGACAAAGACATAGACTTATTTTTTCTAGATTTCAGTTACAGTGATACATAGTAGAAAAATTAAAATGTTAACGATATTGGAGATACAGGTTAACTGGATCATCAAAATAAAATTTTCCTGGAAAGAATTAGCAGAAGTGTTATTCATTGGTTTCAAACCAGAAAAATAGTTCATAATTGCTAATATGGGAAATCAGCATGAGCTCTTCACTATTAAGTAATGAAACTATTGAGAATCATAAAATAATATCTCTAATTTGCAGCATGACGCAAATTAACTCAAATGTATATAATTTTTCCTGAGTGTTCAAAAGCAAAAATTTCTCTTTTAATAGTTTTGTCTTCCCTTTTCCCATAGTTTACACACACACACAGGATACTTTCTCTCCTTAATTGACCATCACACCTCAAACATCAATGCAAACTAGAACAGAGGTTGAAATAGAGAGCAGGGTCAGGTAAGGGAGGAGCACATGGTCATATCAGCAGCTTAAGTGTGGTACAAATCAAAGTATGTATTTTAAAGATTATCTTTTCAAAATCATGAAGGATTAATTGGAGAAAGAAGGAGGCAAAGAAGCAGGTACATAGAAGACTGATGTAGTGGACAGCCCAAACAGGGCTAAAGATCAGGTCTCTTAAAACTAGACATAATTAGGATGGACTCATGTTAATAAAACATTCTGATACAGAAGACATTGGAGGTGTGGTAATTTGAGCAAAGGTTAACCAGCCCTGCCCAGCTTTTGTAGGCAGCAGCAAATCTGAAAGACATCTTTGTGGAGAAAGCATTATATATACCTTGGGAGGAGTTGTGATGTCAAACACTTAACTCTAAAACTAATCTAATCATGATGCTTCTTTAATGATTCAGAGCTTCTCCATATGTAACTAACTAAAACTCTTAATTATACAATCAATCAATTACCATACCATTGCATGTGTGATTTGCAGAAATATGATTTGAGACTTTGGGTAAAGAGAGTTCTGAATATACAGCTATAAACCAAAAAATGCTTTAGTGTATTTCCTTTTTTTTTCTTTCCTTCTTTTCCTCCAGTCAAAATTAAAATACTTACTGAGACTCTAAGTATTATAAAGCAAATAAAATGATGCTAAAAAAGCCTAACAACATTTTCCAAATCTAGCACACATGCTATTTTAAAAATATATTTGGTTGTAAATAAATATATTGAGGACATTAATAAATGCCTCTTTTGAAAGCTCTTCACTCACAAGGACTTTAAATCACCATTCAGAAAATAAAGGACTATTGAGAATTTGAAAAGTAAGCATAATTCAGTCCACTCCAAGTTATTTGACATTTTTTCAAGGTTGTTTGTTCTTATAAAACATATATAAATATGCATATCTTGTGTCTGATTCAGGCTCATTTCAATGTCCTGAAGCAAAAAGAAAAAGGAAAGTCGTAAGAGACTTTTAGATACTAGGGCCTGAATGAAACTTAAAAACCATCTGTAAGTATGTGCCATTAAGTGAATTCATGTTTTCTTAATGCATGGACTACATTTTATATTTATCTATAAGGCATTTCTTTCTGACTGCAAAGCTTGCCAGCAACCTATGCAAGCTGCATACAGTAGGCACTATGGTTAATCTACCTATGTGCAAAAGCTGAATCCCTCTGGTACCACAGTCCTTTAAGAAACAAGGTACTTTTGGGTGGAAGACCAAACAAATATCACTCTTCTCTTTCCACTATACTAATGAGACAGAATTCAACTGGCTGACTATTTTCTGGGGCAAGTTTTTCTTTACAAATGTACTTTTGAGTACATGAGAATTTTCAGTCTCCTTATAAAAAGTATCATATGCAGATAAAGAAGCAGAACGTATACTATAAAATTTGCTTTGAAGTTAAAAAAAGTTATGCAACCAATTACCATATTTACATTCCATTCAGGGAAGAAGTGGGCTTATAAATTTAAACAAACTCTCTTTTCTAATTTCAGTGTTTTGTTATTGATTTATCAGTTGTTGAGATTAAAATCGGAAAATTTCTTCAACCCCACACTTTAATTAGCTGAAAGAGTTGGTTTCTTAGTTTTAAAGCCAGCCTTCCTAAACTGCTGAGAATGAATCATGAAAACCCTTTTACTGATATACAATATATGCCAAATTGAGTAAGCCTTACTAGATAAGATAAAGCAAAAAGTATTTGAAAAGTTAAATATAGTAATTGCCCAGACATGAAGGCCTATCTTTATTTAAAGTACTACTGTTTGGTCTTTTCACATTCCACATTGAAAAGTACTGTAATATCAAAGAAATCTAAGCTGTGCATAGACCAATAAGGAAACCAATAAGTTAATTGTACAACTGAACAGAAGCCCTTTTAGCCAATTTCCAAGTCCATGAGCACAACAAAAATAAACTTCTGGTGCTTTGAGTTGATTTGTTCTCAGACTCCCAGAATATAAACCCGAAACTAATGTGGCAGAAGCACTATTACAGCGCAGAATATTATACGTTCAAAACTTAGGTTCCCTCCTTTATGCATCAAATGGTTAAGTGACCACCCATATTGTGGCTAATATTTAATACAGAGGAGGCTGAACGGCAATCTTGAAAGTTAAAAAGAATAGTCAATTATGGTGATCCAGTTGAGCCCATTGCTGTCATCAAAGTGTATCTATTAACACAAAGTATAACCAAAGTTTTGACTGAATATGACTCATTCATGCTAATCCACTTCAAAAATATTTATTCTATGTGCAATTCCTTGTGTTAGGCACTAGAGAAAGTTAATATAAAATATAGTCTAAATCTAAAGAGTTCAGATTATAATCAATAAGGAAACACATGATATTCAGTTTAAATTATTTTCCACAATGATAGCAAATTTAAAAATACATAATCTAATGTTTTCTAAAATCTCTTGACATTTTTAGTATTTTCTGTTTAAAAATAAAAAGTATCTTACAGGTCTGAGGTATGTCTCAGTGGCAGAGAGCACTTGACTAGCATGTGCAGGCCCTGGGTTGAATCCTCAGCTCTGGGAGTGTGAGAGGTGGGGGAGTGGGGAGGAAGTGAGTAGCATTCTTCAAATTGAAAGTGGAAAATAATAGTTACTGCTGGAGTGGTGGCTCAGTTTTTGGAGTGCTTACCTTGGCAAGCACAAGAACCCAGGTTTGAACCCCAGCACCACAACTAAGTGTCTAAGAAACAAAGGACAGATAGAAAAGTAAATACAGTTGATTTTCTGTTTCTTTCTCTCTCCCTCTCTCTTTAAAAAATAAAATAATAGTTATTATGAATATGTGCTAAATTGTATAAATTCTTCAAAGGCCTACTATTTTCAAGTGCAATGAAGATTTATTTTGTGAAATGGTCATATTGTTTGGTAATTCACTGAGCCTATTTGAAAGATAGCTAAGTAAAACCAAAAAGTTTCTAGAATTTGACTTAAGACTCTATATTTGAATGAAAATATATACATATTTGAACTTATATATATATCATAATATAGACATATATATGATGCATATTTTTAATCAGAAATTATCATCTGAGTTAAAAACATGTATATTAAATAAGAAAATTATTAAGAGTGACTTTATCCCAGGGACCCTAGAAATTATTAGAAATGACAATTTGGCAAAAGCCAAGGGATACAAATTAGCAGCAAAGGTCTGTTCAACTCTCTGCCTCATAGTTTTCTCAACTGGGTAGGGAACATTAGGTATGCTGGTCTTGTGCACTTCTACTAAATGGTCTTGGTATTTAATAGAATATTGATACAGATGAAAGCAATATATCATTGAATTTAAATTTGGAGAAAATAAACACCCTCAATGTTTATTTTATCTATTGTGGTCTGTCAAAAATAGTTATATACAGTTATACATATCTATATCCTATATCTGTAATAGTGAAGACTAATTACTGATGTTCCTTGAAACACTACATAACATTTGTCCACCAGAGCTCAGCTAATTGAACAGGACAGCTTCTTCTGTGTAATTTTCCATCAATACCAGTTGTATTTTGAGTTTGAGATTCCAAAATGTCAGTCTTTCCACAAGCACATCATTAAGACCACCTCCAGGGAATTGACTCACTAAGGGTGTTAATGGAAAAAATAAAACTGCCCACAACACCAAAAACATACACATACATACATACATATATATATACATACATATATACATACATATATATATACATACATATATACATATATATATACATACATATATACATACATACATATATATATATATATATATGTATAATTTTCTGTATGTAGAGACTGAAATCTGCCTGGATCTCTGACCCTTTCTATAAATACTTGATTTGAAATTTTAAGTCATCTTTACAAATTTTAAGCACTCCAATTTCAGCACAAATTATAAAGAGACTATAGATACCTTTGAGTAAATATTTCAGTAACTGCACTGAATCAAACACTCCTCCATCCTTAAAAACAAACCAAAAAACTAATGAGGAAAAGAAATGTAGTCTAAGATGATATTCATGGTGAATTTCTTCCATTTGGAGACAAGATTATTAATTGTCATACATTCAATTGGCTCATCTTGTCTTGTAGATAAATTTTCATCTTATTTTTGCCAAGAAGAGATTGTTTCATTTGAAGGGACAAAATAGCTAATGTTTTCTGCTTTTTAAAAAATACATCCAACTGACCCTCCTCTGAAATGGATAATGTAGATGGAGAGGCTATTTCTTAGTGTAGATCAGTATATTAGCTATTAAAATAATTTTCTGTAAGCTCAAGGCACTTGTATAATAGACTCTTGTTCAGTTTCCCTAATGGAGACAGTCAGAGTGGAATTTGTTATTCACATCAGTAATATTTATTTTGAACACTGAATATTTGGCCAGAGGCATATTTTTCTGAAGACCTTATCCAGCTTAACACATTCAATTAATAATTATGAAAAAAAAATCTTCTTTTTCAAAGTGATGCTGAAGTGCCATCTTAATAATGAAAGAATTCCTTCAATGAACCAAAGAAAGGAAAACGTAGACTTCAAGTCAAAGTTCTTATTTCAAGTTTAAACCCAAAATTTAACATAACTGATAAACAGAGCTCAAAAGAGACTGACTGAGTAGTTTAACAAGGGCTTAAAAGAAGATTACATTAAAATTTAACAAATTGCTAATGTTATAAAGGTTAACTTTCATTTTAGGAAAAAAAAAAAAAAGGCCACAAAATAAGTCTGTTAGAATCACATAAAAAAAACTGCTTTTTTTTTACCTTGGAGGATCTTCAAATTTAAGAGTATATTGACTCACAAACAGCATCTTTCCAATTTATGTACACAAATTAATAAAACAATCCCCAGCATATTATCTCATGATCATTAATATAAATGAATAGAACACAATTAGGTTAGGTTGACAATTGATTTGCAAGCTGATAATTATAAACACTCTGGTAATTTCATTTCATGCAAAAAAAACATGGAAAAACAAATAGATTCCATGAAAGGAAATTTATCTAATCTAATATTTTCTTAATTATTTTTATAATAACTAAATTTCTTAATAAAATACATAAAAATTATTTTTAATTTTGAGAAATTAAATTCATACATAATAGCAAATATTATCTGGAATTAAAAGTAGGTTTACCATTAACCACAAAAGTAACATTCGATCTTTCACAATTCCAATTACTTGCAGCTTTTGATAATTCTGTGTTGGACCATGACTAAATTGTACTATAACAATAATAACAATTATATTATCTAAGATCTTGTTTTTAAAATTAATAAAAGTACTAGTATTATCCTATTAAAGGTGATCAAGAACAAGCTCTTATATATCTAGCTTTGTGAAGGCAACATGGTTTGGAATTACTCAGATAAAAATCAAATTTGCCCAAAGCATGTTTAATCTAAACATGAAATGTCTCAAAGCTGAGCAACCATAAGGTGAGCAAAAAATAAAGTAGCTAGAGATAGTGAGTAGCCTGCTTTCTTCCTTATAGTAGTGAAACTGGGAAAATCTAATTACTGATCTGTTTCAACTCTGAAGTTTTATCTTTAATCCACTGGAAGTTAAAAGGCAACACATCAAAACTATAAGCCTGTGCGGGGGCTGGGGGGGCAGGAAATGTTGCTATGGAAAACCACCTGGTTTTATATCCATGTTTAAAGCTTAGCTTTTATTCTTTTTTCACTTTTTTGATCCTCTAAAACTTGATACATGGAGATTTACAAGTTCTATTTCATTGCAGTGATTCTGAAAAATCACACGTTAGAGTCACTTGAAAAAAACTCATCTAATGTTCTTTCAGTTAAACATAATGAGAATATTGACCAAATTTTATTGTTATAGCATACAAATGTGTAACAATGGATTCCATTATTATGTACAACTATAATGTACCAACAAAAATAGGGAAAAATTTAAAAAATAATAAGCAAAATGATTGCTTAGCGGTCATTTTTTTTTTCTGTAAGTAAAAGGGGGAAAAAAAGCACAGGAGATATGAGGAAAGATTTAGACCTCCCTCCAAAAAAATTAGAAATAAGTCAAAAACAATACATAAATAGAAAATAGTCCTTACCTTTTCCTGTCCTATCCTCTCCTTATCAGCCATTCCTCGTCAAGTTATGTCTTGCATTCCCCGACACAGGTTTAATGGCCTTTTCCTCAACTGTGCTTTCCCTCTTTTGCACTTCTGTCCATCTCTGTCAACTTAAATGTCCTCCATCTTTATTTAGACTCAGCAGAAATCCCATTTCCCTAATCACAACAATGCTCCAATCCCCAAGTGCATACCCAAACTGATGCTCTCTCATTCCCTGAATGCTTTTAATCTTTTATATCTACTTTATCAAGAAAACCTTTACCCTATGGTGTTATGTATTATAGTTACAGTCATATATTGCTTAACAACAGGCACATGCTGAAAAATGTGTCATGGAGTATTAACGTTGGCATGTAAACATCAGAGTAAGCTTACCTAAACTAAGATTGCTACAATGCAGTGTAGATAATATCATCATCATCATTATAATATTTTCAGTTCATCCCGCATAAAAGTCCTTATTCAGGGCTGGAGTGGTGGCTCAGCAGTTAAGTGCTTACCTGGCATTCACGAGGACACAGGTCAAACCCCTGCACTATGTACACAACAAGTTTCTGAGCAACAAAAGCCACATGAAAAGCTAAATAAAACTGATTCTCTCTCGCTGTCACTGTCCTCCTCTCTCAAAAAAAAGTTCCATGTTCCTTATGCAGTGAATGAGGGCAATACCAACAGAATGGGTGCTGGTCAGAACAAGTTGTTATTTAGCCTACTGAGTTTTGGGTTATGAAAGCAAAGGAGAGTCCAGTGTGCTTCTTTCCCACCCTGGCCCACATTCAAGTTGCTCACCAGACAAACCAAAGCTGCTCCAGGCTGGTGAGAAAACACAAAGACAGACTCCAGTAAACCTCTATAGACCGTGCTTATGACCAGCAGAAGGAAAACTGCAGATAGTTAAAGGTATGAGGGTTCTTCTCAGAATCTTCTATTCTATTACATTGGTCCTCAATTCTGTTTTGATAACAATACCATGCTATTTTTGTTACTATAGCCCTATAGTATAATTTCAGGTCAGGAATTGTGATACCTCCTGCTTCTCCTTCTTGCTGAGTAATGTTTTTTGCTATTCTGGGTCTTCTGTTATTCCATACGAATTTGAGAATTGCTTTTCATAAATCTGTGAAGAATGATATTGGTATTTTGATGGGGATTGCAATAAATCTGTACCGGGATTTGGGTAGAATGGCCATTTGATTATATTGATTCTGCCTAACCAAGAACATGGAATGTTTTTCCATCTAATCAGATCTATTGAAATTTCTTTTTTAAAGTTCGATAGTTTTCGTTGAAGAGGTCCTTAATATCTTTTTTAAGATGGATGCCTAAGTATTTTTTTTTAGGAGATTGTGAATGGGACAGTTCCTGATTTCTTCTTCAGTGGAATTGTTGCTAGAGTATAGGAACACTAATGATTTATTGGTGTTGATCTTATAGCCACCCACTTTGCTGAAATCATTTAGAAGCTCTAGAATCTTCTGGTCAAGCTTATTGGGTCTTATAGGTATAGAATCATGTCATCAGGAAACAGACACAACTTGACTTCCTCTTTTCCTATTCAAACTTCGTTCTCTTGTCTGATAGCTCTGGCAAGGGTTTCAAGGACTAAATTGCATAAGAGTGGTAAAAGTAGACAACCCAGTCTTGTTCCTGAATTCAGTGGAAACGCTTTCAGTCTTTCTCCACTGAGGATAATGTTGGCTATGGGTCTGTCATAAATGGATCTAACATAGTTAAAGTATCTTCCCTTGATACCTATCTTCTCCAGAGTTTTGAGCATAAAAGTGTGTTGAATTTTATCAAAGGCCTTTTCTGCATCAATTGAGATGATTGTATGATTTTTATTTTTAATTTTGTTTAAGTGGTGAATTACATTTATTGATTTGCATATGTTGAACCAGTCCTGTTTTCCTGGAATGAAGCCCACTTGATCATGATGTATATTATCTTTTTAATGTACTTTTGGATCTGATTAGCTGGAAATTTATTAAGGATTTTTGCATCTATGTTCATCAGGGAAATTGGTCTGTAGTTTTCTTTTCTTGATGTTTTTGTTGGGTTTTGGTATCAGTGTAATATCTGTTTCATAAAAAGTGTTTGGGAGTGCTCCAATGCTTTCAATTTCATGGAAAAGCTTGTAGAGGATGAGTGTTAATTCTTCTGTAAATATTTGGTAGAATTCTGCCATGAATCCTTCAGGTCCAGGGCTTTTCTTTTTTGAAAGGTCTTTGATTGCTGCTTCAATTTCACTACCTGAGATAGGTTGGCTTAGATTTTCAATGTCCTCTGGTATTAATATGGGAATGTCTTATGTGGCCAAGTATCTGTCCATATCTTCCAGATTATCAAACTTGGCAGAATATAAATTTTCAAAATAAGATCTGATAATCTTCTGGATTGTGGTTGAGTCTGTGGTGATATCTCTGTTTTCATCTTTGATATTGTTGATTTGCTTCACTTTATTCATCTTTTGGTGAGGTTGGCAAGGGGTCTTTTAACCCTGTTTTGTTTTGTTTTTTTCAAAGAACCAACTCTATTTTGTTGATAATTTGTATTGTTTGTTGTTGTTGTTGTTGTTCTCAATTTCATTGATTTCAACTCTGATTCTTGTTATTTCCTATCTTCTATGAGTTTTGACATTGGATTGTTCTTTTTGCAGAAGTTTGAGTTGGAGCACAAGACTATTTATTTGGGCTATTTCCTGATTTTTGATGAAAGCACTCAGTGCTATAAATTTACCTCTTAAGAATGTCTTCATACTATCCCAGAGATTTTGATAAGTTGTTTCATCATTCTCTTTCATTTCCAAGAATTTCTTGATTTCTGATCCTCTTACCTCTTTTATCCATTCTTTATTTAAGAGGGTATTATTCAATTTCCAAGTATTTGAGTAGTTTCTGTTATTTTTATTGTTGATGGTTATGATCATAGCATTTTGTTCTGACAGGATACATGGGACTATATCAACTTTTTTGTATTTGTTAAGGTTAGCTCTGTGGACTAGGATGTGGTCTATTTTAGAGAAGGATCCATGAGCTGCTGAGAAGAAGGTATATTTAGTCAATTTAGGATGGAATATCCAGTAGATATATGTTAAGCCCAATTGATTGATAGTGTTGTTCAGATTGGAGATATCTTTGTTATTTTTTTGTTTTGATGATCTGTCTAATGTTGATAAAGATGTACTGATGTACACCAGTATTATTGTGTTGAGGTCAATGAAGTGTTTAATGTCCTTGAGTAATTTTTCCATATATTTGGGGGATTGTATTTGGGGGCATAAATGTTAATTATCATTATGTTTTCCTGATTAATTGTCCCTTTTAGCATGATACAGTCCCCATCTTTGTCCTTTCTGACTAGTTTTTGATTGAAATTAACTTTATCAGATGTTAGGATTGCAATGCCAGCCTGCTTTTTTGCACCACAGGCCTGGTAGACATTTTGCAAACCTTTCACCATCAATCTGTCTACTTTTGAATTTGAAGTGTGTCTCCTGTAGACAACATATTGTTGGATTTTGTTTTTTGATCCAGTCAGCCAATCTGTGTCTTCTAATTGGAGCATTGAGACCATTCACACTCAGAGTTAGAATAGATATGGAAATCTGAGTCTCAGACTTGGTAGCTATTGCTGTGTTTTGTGCCATCTTGGGTATTATTTGGTGTGTATTGGGGTTATAGACAATCTTTTGTTTAAGGGTTTAGGGAATTATTACCACATTCTTTTGAATGAAGAATGTTCTCGAGAATACTCTGTAATGCAGGGTTTGTGTTCAGGTATCTTTCTAGCTTGAATTACTCATTGAAGAATTTAATTTCTCCATCACATTTAAAGCTGATTTTTGCAGGATGTATTATTTTTGGCTAAAAATTGTTTTCTTTCAAGGTTTTAAAGATATTGTTCCAAGCTCTTCTGGCCTTCATTGTCTGATCTGAAAAATCCATAGTGATCCTATGCTTTTGAATGTGGTTTGGAGCTTTTCCCTTTCTGATTTTAGGATTCTCTAATTTCTCTGTTATTCATTTTATATTTGATATGTCTTGGTGAATTCCTCATTTGGTTATGTCTATTTGGTGTACTATAGATGTCTTGGATTGGTATTCTGGATCAATTCTTATATGAGGAAAATTGTCCTTGGCAATTTCACTTAGAAGGTTCTTAATGCCTCTTGTTTATTATTCAATGTTTTCTTCAATACTAATTATTCTGAAATTATTTCTTCTCATCTCATCAAATAGAATCTGGCCTAATCCAAACATCCCTGCATCACTAACACTGAATATGAATGGTCTCAACTCCCCAATCAGAAGACAAAAATTAGCAGAATGGATCAAAAATAAAATTCAACAATATGTTGCTTACAAGAGTTGCATCATACAGGAAAAGACATTCAAATATTGAAGGTGAAAGGATAGAGAAAAGTTTATGTGGCCCAAGAAAACAAGCAGGCATAGTGATTCTTATAGCTAACAAAGTAGACTTCAACCAAAAATAAATCAGAAGAGACAATAAAATCTACCACATCTTAGTAAAGGGAACAATACAACAAATATATATATATATATATATATATATATATATATATATATATATAACCATAGTAAATATTTATGTCCCAAATATCAATGCATCCAAATACATGTAAAAAAAAAACCTTCTATGACATTTAAATTCTCATAGATCACAATTCAATAGTACTGGGGACTTCAATACACTCTTATCACCAATAGACAGATCATCAAAATAAAAAAAATCAATAAAGATAGTTCCAGCCTAAACAACACAGTAAATCAAATGGACCTAACAGATATTTATAGAATATTCCATCCCAAGACAGTTGAATTTACCTTCTTAGCAGCACATGGATCTTTTTCCAAAATAGATCACATTCTAGACCACAACAGAAACCTTAGCAAATACAAAATAAAAAATTATATAATCCCATGTATCCTATCAGACCATAATGGAATAAAGTTAGTAATCAACAAGAAAAATAATAGAAATTATATAAATATATGGAGATTGAATACTACCTACTTAAATGAAGAACGGATCAAAGAGAATATGAGAGCAGAAATTAAGAAATTCTTAGAGATGAATGAGAACAATGACACAACATATCAAAATCTCTGGGACAGTGTGAAAGCATTTCTAAAAAGATATTTATATATCAAAAATCAAGAGATCCCAAATAAATAAGCTTATGCTCCACCTCAAGTACTTAGAAAAAGAGCAAACTAATCCCAAAACTAGCAGAAGACAGGAGATAATCAAGATCAGAGCTGAAATCAATGAAACTGAAAATGGGAAACAACAGAAAGAATCAATGAAACGAAGAGTTGGTTCTTTGAAAAAACAAATAAAATTGACAAACCCTTAGCCAATCTCATCAGAAGAATGAAAAGAAGCAAATCAACAAAATCAGAGATGAAAATGGTGAGATCCACCACAGACCCTTCTGAAACCCAGAGGATTATCAGAATCTATTTTGAAAACTTATATTCCAATAAGATGGAAAATCTGGATGAATAGACAAATTTCTAGACACATATGGTATGTTCAGATACAGAGACCTTAAACACACCAATATCAAGTATTGAAATTGAAACAGCAAATAAAAGCCTTCCAAAAAAGAAATGCCCAGGACCTGATGAACTCTCATCTGAGTTCTACCATACCTTTTACATAAGAACTAACATCTCTATTATGTTACTCTATGAAATTGAAAGGGACAGAACACTCCTTAACATTTTTTATGAGACAACCATAACCCTGATACCAAAACTTGACAAAGATGCATCAAGAAAAGTACAGACCAATATCTCTGATGAACATAGATGTGCTAGGCTTCAACATGCAATGCATTGAGAGCATTGCATCAGAAAGAGGAACTCATTTGCTGAAACCCGCCTCCTGAGGACACATGCAACCAAAATGGCTCCCAACACCCTCCTCAGGGGCGTCACCTTGAGGTCGTGACGCCTCTTTGGACCGCCTAATGGGGTAGGTTAAATATACCTTCCACCCTCGTGAACAGCTTGTGGTCCCCATTGCTGCATATGGAACTGCTACCTGCATGGGCTCTCCACCCCTTGCTGACCTTTCCTTTCATTGGTCCCCATACTCTTTATAACCGCACACACTTCCTCAATAAATGAGTTCCTGCTGTGATTGGTCTCCCTGATGTGTCTGATTGTCCTCCTTAGGGAGGGCTGGGAACAGGCGGTCAGCTGACCCTTGCCTCTCTTGGCTGCCTTGGTTGGGGTGTGCTTCTCTTCTTCTCACCTGTAGGTCAGGGGGAACACAAGAAGCTAAAAACCCCAACAAGATGCAAATGTCCTTAATAAAATACTAGCAAACCACATTCAAACTTACATCAAAAAGACAATACACCATGGCTAAGTGGATTTCATTCCAAGGATGTAAGGCTGGTAATCATATGCAAATCAATAAATGTGGTTCATCGCTTATACGGAATTAAAGCCAAAAACCATATGATCATCTTAATTGATTCAAAAAAGGCCTTTGATAAAATCCAACATCCATTCATGTTAAAAACACTGGAGAAGTTAGGGATCAAAGGAATTTACCTTAACAATCTCCATCAAGATACCAATGACATTCTTCACAGATATACAAAAATCAGTTCTTAGATTCATTTGTAAGAATAAGAAATTCAGAATAGCCAAGGCAATACTAAGTTAAAAAAAAAAAAAGCAAACCAAGATGTGTATCACAATACCTGACCTGAAATTATACTACAGAGTTATAATAACAAAAACAGTATGGTATTGGTATCAAAATAAACATGAGGACCAACGAAATGGAATAGAAGAAAAGTCAAATCCACAAATCTATAGCCATCTGATATATGACAAAGGGGGCAAAAATATATCTTGGAGTAAAGACAGTATTTTCAACAAATGATGCTGGGAAAACTCAACAGCCATATGCAGAAAAAATGAAATTAGATCCTTATGTCTCACTTTGCACAAAAAATAAAATTGAAATGGATCAAAGACTTCATTAATTAAACCAGATACCTTAACAACTATGAGAAGAGAAAATAGGATCAATATTCCAGCATATAGGAGCTGGCACCAACTTCCTTAACAAGACTCCTATTGTGAAAGAATTAAAATCAAGAATCAACAAGTGGAAGGTCATTAAACTAAAAAGCTTCTACACAGCTAAGGAATCAGTTCAGGATGTGAAGAGAGAGCCTACAGAATGGGAGAAAATTTTGAACAGCTACTTCTCTGACAGGGGACTAATATCGGGAATATACAAAGAACTCAAACTACCAAAAACGAACAACCCAATCAATAAAAGGGCAAAAAGAACTAAATAGAAGTTTCTCAAGAGAAGAAATACAAAAACCCAATAATTATAAGAAAAAAATTCAATATCTCTAGCAATCAGAGAAATGCAAATCAGAACTACATTAGGATTTCATCTCACTGCAGTCATAATGGCAAAAATCAAGAATACAAACAACAGATGCTGGAGAAGTTTTGAGGAGAAAGGAGCTCTTGCACATTGTTGGTGGGATTGCAGACGAGTACAACTACTCTTGAAAGTAGTATGGAAGCTCCTCAAAAAAATGGAACCGCCACATGACCCAGCTATCCCACTCCTGGGTATTTTCCTGGAAGATATAAAATTGGCATACTATAGTGACAGAGCTACATCAATGTTTATAGCAGCACATTTCACAATAGCTAAATTATGAAACCAACTGAGATGTCTATCACTAGATAAATGGATCAAGAAACTGTGGTATATACAATGGCGTTCTACTCAGCTATTAAAAAGAATGAAATCATGGCCTTTGCTGGTAAATAGATGGAAATGGAGAAAGTCATGCTAAGTGAAATTGGCCAAATGTGGAAGCTAGAGTAAAACAAAGGAAAGGGGGAGCGAAAGACAAGTTTAGATAACAGATCTATCAAACTCAGGTTAACAAACTGGGGGAAGTCTGGCTGGGTGGGGGGAGTGGGAGGGCTGAGGAGGCTGGAGAGAGAAAAGGCGGGTTATAAATACTGTATGATATACTTTGCACATCTAAGGAACTGCTGGAAAAACATTGTGTGTGTGTATGTGTACTCAGGGAGATCAGTGGAGAAATGAGACAGGGAGAGGGAGAATTGTAGGAGAAGTGCAGGGGGGAATTGCAACACATTACAAATTATATTGTCATAATGTGTGCATATATGAATGTGTAAGGACAAATCCCTTCATTATGTAAAACTATAATGCACCAATAATTTTTTAAAAAGATTATTTTATCTCCATAAAAATTAAATATTTTATAACATTTTTGGCACTATACAAGCTTGGGTAGACTGCCCTTTTCAGGTCCAAACAGTGTGATAACAAGTCTTTGAGGGCATGTGGAGTTATCAGGAATTGATGACAGTTGAAAGGAATGCCAGGTATCCCAAGGAACTTCAGATGTCTGATCTACCTTGTCCCTTTCTCATGAGCCTAGTGTGATTTTGGATGGATGCTTTAGCTGACCCTGGACTTCAAATTTCTACCAGCAGTCAGAAGGCAGTGGAAGCAAGGAGAAAGGAGGTTTATATCCACTGCTAGAACACAAACCAAATGTGGATTTGATGTACCATTCTCCACTAGTACCTGTGTGGCTTTCACAACTCCTGAGCCTTCAGTTAGTGGGGAAGAAGCCTACTGCAGAAAGTACTACATGAAAAGGAAATTTAGGCTAGGTGAAAAGGTAAGTAGGGTGTGAATATATAAGATCCCAGCCTAAATGCCTAAAATGCCCCTAAGATTGAAAAGTAAGATTTAGGTACAACTGATCAAGATTTGAAGACAGCTAGAAAAATATTCATTTACTATCCTTTTTCCCAGGGCCAGGATTAGGGTACATGACAGATGGTATCTTGAAATTAAATTTCATCGGAAATGTGAAAAAGCTTGGTTCAGTAAATGAGACAACTGTGTATATGTGAATTATATTTTGTGTAAATGTGTGGGCTGTGTGAAATACGAATGCTAGAGACAACTATTATAAACCATGAACATCTTTACATGTCATTCTTTCATTCACTAATTCTTTGACGAGTTTCTAACACGGACAAGGCATTTTCTAAGAACTGGCAATTGATCAACGAATAAACGGACAAGGACAGCATCTATATAGCTGCCATTAAAGAACATATTTTAAGAGAGAATTATTTCCCTTCTCTAAGAACTATCTCCCTTTCTCCACTTTACCCATGAGTCTTTCCTGGCCATAGCTAACCAGAGATATTCTTCTGAGGTCTGATAAACTTGTGTTCTGTATAGCTCATTCCATGCTTACCATATGCTTCTTCCTTTTATTTCTCACTTTCCTATGCATGAATGTTATAAGTAATGTTATATGCAAAATTTGTAATTCATTTTATAACCTACACATCACATGTAGACTGACACAAAGTTAGAGATGCACAAGTGTTGACAAGCGACAACAAAACATAAAGCAAAATAAAGGTAAGTGCAATACATTTTCAAGAGTAAATTTCTTGTAATTCAGGATTCACTGACATAAATTTGTTGTCCTTGATTAGGACATTATATACGAAACAATTAAAGGTTGCTACATATGATCCTAACACTTGTCAATCAATCAAATCATTGACAGAAGAAAATATTAAACATGTAAATTGGATTAGAATACATGGACCCATTCCAAAAATGAAGTCAATTAATAAAAAAAAAAACCTGAATTAGCATGAAAGTAATAAAAATAGTTTTTGTCTTCAGTGACATTATTTAATAAACCATAATTAAAAGACCTAGTTCTAGTTTTATCTCTGCCATCAACTGCTGGAAGCAATTGGAAAGCTGGGCCCTGAGCATCCCTCCATATTCTTGCTCACCTGCCAAGAATGAAAGGTCTGAATAGTCAACACATAGGTCATACTAGCAACAGGTAGCCTTGAGAACTGAGGTAGTGTCTCCTTCCAGATAAACAGTGCTATGGTTTAGATATCAGGCCTTCCCCCAAAACTCATGTGTGAGACAATGCAAAAAAGTTAAGAGGTGAAATGGTTTGGTTATAAGAGTCTTGACCTAATCAGTGCATTAACCCTCTGATAGGGATTCACTGGGTGGTAATTTGGAAAGGTAGGTGTAGCTGGAAGAGGTGGGTCACTGGGACATGCCTTTGGGATATATATCTTGTCCCTGGGGAGGATCGCTCTCCCTCTCTCTCTGTCTCTGTCTGTCTGTCTGTCTCTCTCTCTCTCTCTCTTTCTCTCCTTCCTAGTTACCATCTCCCCACCTGTTTTCCTCCACCACACACTTCTGCCATGATATTCTGCCTCATCTCAGACTCTGAGGAATGGAGTTGGCCATCTATGGACTGACACCACTGAAAACTTAAGCCCCAAAATAAACTTTTCCTCCTCTAATTATTCTTGTCAGGTCTTTTTTGGTCATAGCAGTGAAAAAAACTGACTAAAATAAAGTTTTTCTTTTTTTAAAGAGAGAAGGACAGAGAGAGAGAGAAAAAGAGAGAATCAATTTTTATTGAATTTTTCACATGGCTTTCAGTGCTCCAACACTTAGTTGTGTACATGGGTGCTGGTGTTTGAACCTGTGTACTTGCACATGCCAGGCAAGCGCCGTAACCGCCGAGCCACCACTCCAGCCCAAGTTTTCTTGTTTCTGCATAGTATAAAGCAGTGATTTTTTTTTTCCCCCAGTGGAGATCAAACCCAACCAAGGTCTCTTACATGCAAGGCACGTGCTCTGCCAGTGAGATATGCTCCAAGACAAATTCCCTAAGTCTTAAATTCAATGTTTCTCTCCTGCAATAAACCTACTGCTTCTGCAGTATCCATGTAAGCCCACCTGCATGAAAAAACAACTCAAATGAATGTGAAGCTCTGGTTATTGCTTTTGTTGTGATTAGCCAAGTCTTTTGTCTCTCACATAGGAGTATTATATATTCTGCCTAACTTCCTGAAGCAACAGAAAGCAAGTTCATTAGCTTGTAAGTTGATAGTGCTGAAAGCAACCAGTGGAGTGAATTTTGATAGGTTTCTCTTCCTCCTCACACTTTAAAATTCAGATTTGATTACCTCTCAAATTACTTCCAAAAGTACAGTTTTGTGATTCCCCTGACCCTAGGGAAGAAGTAGTAGTCGGGCTGGAGAGGGAGCTCAGTGCTAAAGCACTTGCCTGGCATGTGCTAGGTTTGATCTCCAGCATCACATATACAACCAAGTGGAGGAAAAACAAAAAACAGATGAAAAATAAAAAATTAATCCTCTTTCTCTCTCTCCTCTTTCTCTTTCTCTCTCATTTAAAAAAAAAGTAGTAGTAGTCTTCCCTTTATCTATACAAGTTCAGTCTTTAAAGGTTTTTTAAAAATTCTAAAATTCCATTTATAATTACTTAATCTCAGAGGGATGAGAAAAAATAAGAGCAAATATCATATTGCATGTGGAGATCTTTTCCTGAATTTTGTGTTTCCTCTCTTTTATTTTATTATTTTATTTTACTTGTAGAACTTTTTCTATGATAAAACACAGAAAAAAATAATTGTATTATTGAAGATAGATTCATTGGGACCATGAAATCAGTGATAATATAGTATTTATTAGTAATATTCTGAATTCCTAAAAATCCTTTCTCTCAGAAAGAAATGATAAATATTTGAGGTAAAAAATGTGCTAATAGTCCTGATTTCATCATTACATAACGTATACATGTACTGAAACATCACAGTGTATCATATATATCTAAAATTATTATCCATCAATTTAATAACTAATCAAATAGCCAGGTGCAGTGGCACATGCCTGTAATTCCAGCAATTCAGGAGGCTGAGATTGTGAGTTCAAAGCCAGCCTCAGAAACTTAGCAAGGTCCTAAGCAACTTAGCAAGATCCTGTCTTATGATTTAAAAAAATAATATAAAACAAGGGCTAGAGATGTAGCTCAGTGGCTAAGTGCCCCTGGGTTCAATCCCTGGTTCTAAAAAAGAAAATAAAATAAGTAATCAAACACAGAAATAGAATTAAATGGTGATTGTCAGAGGTTGAGGGGTGGAGGGAATGAGGATATAGATATATGTTAAAAGACACAAACTTGTAGTTAGGAGGAAGAAGTTCCTCCTAAATTATATTATACAAGTTATAATATATATTATGGTGTCTAAATTAGCAACATGGAGTAATTAAAATTAGTAGATTTTAAGTATTCACACCACAACAAAAATAAATGTGTGAAGTAATACATAGGGCAAATAATTTAGCCATTCTACAATGTCCAAATATATCAAAAAATCATGTCGTAGAGTATAAACAAATACAATTTTCACTTATTAAATAAAAACCAGTAAATAGAGACAAATAATTGTCCTAGGTACTCTTAAATCAGTTACTAATACATTAATTTTTATTCATAGGAAATGCAGAGAAGAAAAAAATTTTGGTATTCATTTATTTAATCCAACAGATAACACATTTTGAAAGAAGTTAGTTCAGGAAATTTTGCCATAAGACCAAGTTTTCTAACTCTTTTATGGGTTCCTTCTTGTTGAAAATTTTTCTGCTTTTGTTTGGCATTAAGAAAATTGTCAAGGTTCAAAATAGCAAACTTATTTGCATCATTGATTAAATTAAAAAGATTGTGTAATTCCCAGACAGCAGACAGCATTTGATAAACATATTTTGAAACAATAAATAATCTATCATACTAGATGTGCTTAATTAAGTCTCTGAAATTTTAGTTATAACTTCACAATTGTAGTACATATTATTTGTTGGGAATTTTTGTTCAAGTTATTTTGTTTTCAGATTTATGTTTTCCAAGCAAGTTATTTACAAAACAAAGAGGGAAGTATGAAAAACCTGCCTTAAGTACAGATGGTAAATCTAAATGGTACAATCTCTTCTACTCATTGCCAATTAGTCTTTCATCTTCATGAGTTTATTTCAGATAATCTTGTCATCAACATTCTGACCACTTTCACAATGTATCTTTCCTTGTGCTATTATGAAGTACATCTGTACTGGGTTTTACTAGTCACTGTGGAGAGCAAAATAAGGAAGAAAAGGGAACATAGGAAGAAGGGAAGGAGAGAGAGAAGGAAGGAAAAATCTGATTCCAGTCTTTAAACTGGCTGTCTCAGACTTCACTATCACATTAAAATATAAGTTAAGACACAAATGTGTACGTTATATGTGTAATTTAAGCTTTCTAAGGACTTGCTATGTATAATTTACCCCAGGTATAATTTAAACTTCCTGATAACTACATTTACAAGTAAAATACAGTAAAATTAATTTTAATTTAACATATCATGCTGGGCATGGTCACACATGCCTGTAATCCCACTGACTAGGAAGTCTGAGGCAAGTTCAAAGCCAGCATCAACAACTTAGCAAAGCCTTAAACAATTTAGGCAAGACCCTGTCTCAAAATAAAATATAAAAAGGACTAGGATATGGCTCAGTGATTAAGTGCCCCTGGGTTCAATCCCTTGTAGCAAAAAGAGAGAGAGATTTTCTTGTTTTGTTGTAGTCTGTCTACCTGAAGCCCCCACAGACGTAATTAGTAAATGAATTGATTTATGACTTTCTTTCCTTCTGTGACTATAAAAGTTCATGTAAACTCCTACAGGATGCAACATATCAGGGTAACTTGAACCTGTGTGTTCCCAGGCCACACACAACTGATATTTTAAAAACATATAGATACATTAATTATTTGAAGTAACCAAAAACAATGAGTCAAGGTAAATGCATGGATCAGATTATTTTCCAGTTTCACATGTGAGGAACTTGAAAGTCACCACTTCTTCCTAACTAAAAAGCTGAACAGACAGAAAAATCAACAACTCTTCTTAGATCCAGAGGAGGGATGAGGTCACAGGGCAAGCTGCTATCCAGAAAATAAGAGACAGGGAATAGACACTTATCAAATCAGAGACTAACTGCAAAGTACCGCAGGAAAGAGTCAGGAGAGAAAAGCGTGAGCTGTTTTGATGACTTGCCAGAAGTCAGTAATGATGAGTCTGGAGAGTTACAAAGTCTAGGAGTATACAAGCATGGGGGTGGAGGGGCACAATATTGTAAGATCTCCCCCTCCAAGAGCTTAGGTTCCCACATTAAATGAAGAAAAATCCCCTGTGCTTTTGGCAGGGAAAACAAGCAATTTTGAAAGATGCCTGAGCACTCTGCTTTTAACAACACTTGGACTGAAGTCAATCTACTTAACCAGAGTAGATATAAGCAGATATTCACAGAACCCAGCCAAAGTAGGGAAAGGGATATACCCAATTCTAGCACCCTCCATCTATCCTGTACCACTTGAGAAGGGAAAATTTTGAGAACTTATGAAGTTCACAGTCCAGAAGCACAGGCTCACTTCCTTTCCCCTTACACTTCATTTTCACATCAATAAAGGCCTTTTTATAGCAATTTCCTGTTCATTACATCATGTCCAACTATCAAGAAGAAATCACAATGCATGCCAAAAGGCAATAAACACAACTTGAAGTGATAGTGGAAGTTTCAGAACCAGACATGACATGGATATTGAATTTTAAACAACTATGATTAATAGGCTAAGGGTCCAAATGGCTAAAGGAGATAACATGCAGGAATAGATGGGCAATCTAAGCAGCGACCTAGAAATACTAAGAAACAACCAGGAAGAAATGGTAGTGATCAAAAATACTAACAAAAATGAGGCATGCCTTTGATGAACTTATACAGATAAAGAAAGTCTTTGTGCTTTAGGTTATATCAATAGAAACCTTAAAAATTAAAAAACAAAAAGAACAAGGACAGGAAAAAGCAATATTCAAGGACTGTGGGACAACTACAAAAAGCATAATGTATGTTTAATGTGAATACCTAAAATAGAAGAAAGAGAAAGAAAAAAATCAAATAATAAGGACTGAGACTACCCCCCAATTAATGTCAGAAACCAAAGTACAGATTCAGAAGGCTCAGAGAACATGAAAAATGAAAATCCAAAGAATACATGTATGCAATATCATTTTCAAACAACAGAAATTCAAATACAAGAAAAATCCTAAAGTAGTAAAAGGGAAGACTTTTTTTTTATCTATAGAGGAACAAAGATTTAGAATTAAATCCAGCATTTCCTCAGAAAAAGTGCAAGCAAAAAGAGAATGGAGTAAAATACTTAGAAGTGCTAGGAGAGAAAAAAAAACCTGATGTAGAATTTTATATATTATATTATCATCATCTACAAGTAAGAAGTAAGGATTTTTCCCAAACAAATAAAAATTGGGGGAGTTTGTCACCAGTAAGCCAGCCTTGCAGGAGATGTTAAAAGATATCTTTAGAAAAAAGGAAAATTATACAGGTTACAAACTCAATCTACATTAAAAAGAAAAAAAGAAGCACAATGAGAAAGGAATGAGTATTTATTTTTCTTATTTCTAATTGATTTAACAAATAACAGTTTGTTCAGAGCCAGAGCAAGATGATGGCAGAGTAAGACCATCTCTCAACAGAAACATCAATTTAAAGTTATTCATGCATGAAACTACTTTCACAGGAGCTGAGGAACATAAATGAACATAATCTCCACCAACTGATACATTATTTTAGTGACATTATAATAGTTCACAGTACCTGATTTTAGCATAATAAGAAAAGATGCATTGAGGAAGGCAGGAAGCAAAGAGTAGCCTATGTTATCCCTCCCGCAACTCCCAAGCAATACACAGTGCAGACAGACACCTTCACTTAGAGGAGGAAAGAAAAATAAGTGTGCTTTAGACTTGGAACTCAGATCCAGACCTAACCCAATACTTGGTAGATACCCACTGCACAGATCCCCAGGAAAGTGCAAACAGACACAGCTTCTAGACTTGCATTAGCCAGATGTTCAAGGGACTGTCCCCCACCCCTTTCCCTAAACCTCATGAATCATAGTGCAAAGAAAGACTATCCACTGGAGAGTAAGAAAGAAGTAAGCATAGAACTTTGCCTTAGAACTCAGTACTGGGATAGTAAAACCTAATACCAAGAGATTTCCAAAACTTATCCCTAAGTAAATGCACAGTCAGAGCCTCTGAGTCTACACTAGTGCCAGATGGAGACCTGTGACCCCAGGATGCTTTCTGGACAGCATCTTCTGTGGCCTCAAACCATAAATGCATCACAACAGCAAGTAGTTCATAGAAGTGCACACCTTGGTCCTACCCTTGTGCTGCATTGATATCTTCAAGCTATGGGTTCAATGTGCAACCCAGCTTTGCAGCCTTCATAGTCATGAATCTGCCCACATCACAACTCTTCTCCACCTGAGGCAGCACAACACAGAGAAATAATTACCCACTTGAGAGAAGAGGAGGGAGGTAGGTGTCAAGTCATTGTGTAGAAGCCTTGAGTCAGTCCCTCCATGGTGAAGACTAGAGCAGAGCAGAATCCCACAGCACTTTTCCACAGGCCAGTGACTGTGACTGTGACATATGGACACTCCTCCATCCTAGGTAGATATTTTCAGGGTTAGACTGCTGCTCTCTTCAGTCACTTCACCAGGCCATCCTGAACAAAAGTGAATGCAAAACTTCAGCCTGGGGTACCCTCTAGTGCTGAAACAGTGACAACATACAAACCACAGATGCAAAGTAAACCTGGTCTTAGGGCATAGCTAATGCTGATGAAGAGGAAGGGAGAAAAATAGAAGAAGCAAAGGATGAATGAGTGGAACACAGGAGATTCTTAAGGTGATACTCTAATGATGGATACATGTCATTATACATTTGTCCAAATCCATAGAATGTACCACAGTGAACTCTAATGTACACTACAGACTTTGGGTGGTTATGATGTATCAATGTAGACTCATTCTTTCAATAAATATACCACCCCTGAGAGGATGTTTATATGCATGTGCAGGAGCAAGGGATACATGGGAAATCTTTATACTCTTAATTGTGCTGTGAATCTAAAACTAAAACAGTAAAGCCTTAAAAATAAAAAAGGAAATGTTCAGGCATTAAGTGATCCTTGAAGCATAATAATGTCTTTATCTTCAATTCAAATAATGTTCTTCCTCAGAGTGCTGCCTCTCTGTACTTAGAAATATATATTGCTATCCCTTGTACTAAGTTCCTAAATATTGTTATTAATAAATAGGAAGCTAACCTAATTTGCAACTTCTAAATTATCAGATTAAAAAGTGGGTTAAGTTGGGTATCATTACATCTTGTCAAGATATTGTTCCACACCCATAAGATTACCAATATTAAAAACACTTGCAAAGATGACAGCAAAATTCTAGGAATTTTAAGTATATATTTAATCTGTTCTTATTTCCGGCTTTGACCCATAAAATGGGGTAAAAGTAATAATGTAAATTCTGGAGCCTCAAAGAACTGAGGCATCCCAATCAACAGCCAAAATGTCTTTCAGGTGGGTGAGGCTTCCTTGGGTTCTCTGGCCCCAGTTAAGCCATCAGATAACTACAGCTTCATAAGTGACCAAAGATATGAAAAAACAAAACCACCCAGATTGCTGACCCATAATATCATGAGAAATAAGGGGGTTTTTTGGTTTGGTTTTGTTCTTGCCACTAAATTTCATGAGACTTATTATGAATCAAGATAAAATTAAAGCAACACTTTAGAATGAACATAAATGAACATAATCTCCACCAACTGATTTTATTTTAGTGACATTATAATAGTTCATCATTTGATCATATCAGAACTTACTTAGCCAATTCACTACTCCTGGACCTTTAAGCCATTGTGACTCTGATTATTAGAAATTACTTTCCTTTTTCCCACAAAGTATCTAAAGACTTATAGCTTTACACACATAATTATTTTCTTAGGATAAACTCTAAGAAGTATAATTAATAAGACAAAACATTAGCAAGGTTTTGATTTATACTGATAGTGTGCAGGAATTTTAAAATATCATTCACAAATGATGTGGTTGGCAGAAAAGGTAAATAACCTTACGACATTATTTCAAAGGACTTTAGAGCAGCACTCAAATATTGAATAATTGTATCAAACAAGAACCTTGATTACATAGATAGCACCTATAAATCTAAGAGATAACAACATTCAATGTATAGAAATAATGTAGTGATAAAGCCATTAAAATGTACTTCTTTAAAACATGGAGTTTCTGTTATTAGAAGCATTTAGATATAAATTAATCATTGTTTTCAGAAGTACCATAATGAGAGTAGATATCCAATTCCTCCCCTCCTCTTACAACTCCTTAATTAACTGTGTTACTCAATGTCAATGTTAGACACCAATGAATCTTATCTAAAAATAAGTCATGCTATCAGAATGATAAGGACTAAAATCCTATTCAACTCAATGGCTAGTCATCCTAAGACCACCTGCATCTTTCTAGAATTCCTCTAGAACCAGTATCAAAAATTTGACACAAACCTCAATAAGGCCTTTCCAAGAATGGCATCTCATCTCTCCTATAGAACAGGCACAATATGGAAAAAATCTGTAGAAAAGCAGAGAAGATAGAGATATGAAAAGAGAGCTGAATGTGGAGGTGCACATCTATAATCTCGGTGATTCCAGAAGCTGAAGCAGGTGCATCACAAATTCCAGACTAGCCTCAGCAAATTAACCAGACTTATATCAAAATAAAAATAAAGGATGGGGGATTTAGTTCAACAGTAGAGCTCCCCAAATTAACTTTCAGGAGAAAGAGAGAGATGGAAAGAGAAAATCCTTGTAGTAATCAAATGTCCAATCAAATATCCAATCATAGCTACTAGAACTTTCCTGATTTCTAGTCATAATCTACCCCAATGTTTTTCAAATAAATTCCCTTGCTGAAACAAACCTGCTTTGAATTTTTGCTTACAATTAAAAATCTTAACTAATACAACTCTTTTGATCAAAAAGCTTACAAATTAGTTTAATTGCTAGATAAACACCATATGAAATACTTGCTGTTGATAATATTGTTAAAGACTATGGGACTCATTTGACAATCTTTGGCATATTAGGAATAGTTGCTTGATCTAAGATATGGAATTCAATCATAACTCACTGGCATTTGGGAAACTTTTAGTGCCACAGTGATGGGATCTGCCCTGTGGTAAACATTTGTTAGTTTTATACTTATTATAGATCATTCCCAAAACAGAGATGCAAACTCACTGCTGTCCAGTTCAAAGCAGTTTGCTTCTAGATGTCCAGCTGCTCTGGACATTCTACACTGGAAGTTCCCAGCTACTGGTGAAGAAAATATCTATCACCTTAAACCACCTCCTTTTTCTTCCTTTATTTTCTTCCTTTACTTTGCCCAGTTCCTCCTCTCTCCCTGTTCTTAACATTTGACTATTATAGATTCAGATTTAGTGAGTTTTAGGCTCTAGTAATAGGCCTGCAGGGAGGGCATTGGCAATGTTTTGCTGTGCCTCACAAAGTTTCAACAGGCCACTTGTCTGGACAGTTTTTATGTTTGGTCACAGAACAAAGAGCCTATTTGACATTAAGTGTTATTAACTACATGTTCATTAAAGCTTGCAACCCTTGGTTAGTGTGGCTAATAGTATGCTTTTTAGTTTAAGAGAGATACTAGACAACAATTAGTCATTATTAATACTCAGGATTTACAATCTCCAAAGACTGAAAACGAGATTAAATTTCAGTCTCCTAAAACAGACCTACAACCCAGCCTAGTCATAGTCAACTCCAAGCTGCTAGGGTTCTGAAAACACAGTCAGTGATCTGAAAACAAAACACAATCATATTGATCTTTGTACATTTTACTCCTTTTACCTGTGAAGCCAAAATTTCATCTTGGCCTAGCTGCTGAGTTAAATCAGCAGCGAATATTGAATAGAGGTCAGCTTAGAAACAAGGCGCTATGAAGTGAGTGTGAACGTCCTTTATGAACACTTGAGGAGTAAATTTAGTTGCAAATGGAAAAATATATTCCTTTTCACTGGACATGAACTGCTTAGATATTTATATCACTTACTGGAAACTTCTCTGGTGTACTAGACCCAAAACAAGATGCTTAATCAGAACCAGAAGGGTGAGATTCAGTATTTTAATGGAAAGTGCAGCCAGTGTGGCAACCAAAATATTTTTACCACAGGGATTTTGGGGTGGCATGAGGTTCTTAGGAACAAAATAGGTGGACAACTCACTGAAATACTTACTGATTCATAACACTCTTTGGAGTCATGGCTCCTCAACCAATTCTTAGGCCCTGAGTAAATACACACTCTTAGTTCTGCTAACACCAATAATAATAATAGGTAACACTTGAATACTTGTCACTATGGTTTGGATCTGGAACATACCCCAAAATTTCATATGTTGAAGGCTTGGTCCCCAATGGAACAGTGTTCATCGGTGGGGTCTTTGAGAGGTGACTGGTTCATAATGGCTCTAACTTCACAATGGATTGATACAGTAATGAACTCATAGCTAACTGGGCCACTGGAAGGTGGTGGAAACTTTAGGAGGTGAGTCCTAGTTGGCAGATGTAGGTCAGTAGGGGCAAGGTCTTAAAGGATATTTCATCCCTAGTTCCTGCCTCTTTTTTTCCTTTCCCTCCCTCATTCCCATCCACCCTGCCCTCCTAATCACCACGAGGTGAACAGCAGCTTTACTTTACCATGCATGCCCCACCATCATGTTCTGCATTGCCACAAACCTGCAGCAATGAAACTAAGTGGCCATGGTCTGAGACCCTTACTATATGTCTGGTATCACTGTTATAATTTATATACATGCATTCATTTACTCCACACTCAAAGCAAACTTGTACTATTACTACCCCACCTTACAAGTTTTAGTGATAAACAATCTGAGGCACAAATGCGTTAAGTAACTTGCCCAAGGTAAAAAAAAATCTAAAAAGAAATACAATCCAAGATTCACATCTGAGGATTCTGGTTTGAATCCATGTTCTTACTATGCCACTGTGCTGCTTCTAATGGCTACTACAATAGAACCAAGAGGAAGCCCCTGGAGCTTTTTACCCTGTTGAGATATAATCCAGAAGCCATGGTATACTCCTAGGGGAATTACTAGGAATATTGAAAGAGGAGTGGTGGAAGAAATCACAAAAGCATATGTACATTCATGGCTAACTGCAGAAATGAGACTGAAACATGTATTGTGTTTCCTTCAATAAGTCACTTAAGTGTGTGTGTGTGTCTCTTTGTATATCTATGTATATATAATTTCATATGTATAATCTCTCTTTACTCTTTTCCTTTATCACTTATTAAATTATTTAGTGTGTATAATTTTATTATTTCATTTATAAATTATGGAATATCAAGATAGAATCACAACAGAACTAAAGAAAAGCTGATTAAAAGCCAGTCTGATGTATGTGATTAGAATAACTGATGAAACATTTCCCAAATTTCTTTGGGTAGAACATTAGAAAAGGGTAGAACATTATGAGCAGGACATAAATCTGTGTTTAGGTGTATGAAGGTAAGTTATTTTATATTATTTATATTTTATATTACCTTTTATAAAATATAAATATGCCAGGTCTCAACCAGATCCAAAATTTGCATTCTTCCACTTCTTTTGATGATCTTTCCAAGACTCATGATAAAGATCTTTGTGTTTAAATTAACTGTAATTGGTTCCTATTGTTTGCAACTGAAAAATTTAACTACACTTGTTTATTATGTCTATGTGTTTAATGAAGGCAATTTAAGCCTATGTATGGGCCTTTGAAAAGATGGCAGAAGAAAGATAATTATTATAAAAATAGAAAGAAAAAATGAACAAATGAAGTTCTAAAGAGACGATAGAGAAGCAGAAAGATGAGTGAATCTCAGTGGACTTATTAAGCCAAAGCACTTGTATTAAGGTGGTTAAAAGCCCATTCAAACATTTAAGTCAGAACAGAAGGGAAAAGCTCAGTTATGAAGATGTAAGGATAATGACCTGAAAGAAAAGACTGGATATGTGAAATCAATGAAAAAAGAAATATTCAAGAAAGAATAGAGAGGAGAAAGTGGGGCTTTTCCTTTCTACCTAATATATTCAAGCTCTACAGAGACATAGACAGTGTAGAATGCTGCAGAGTATTAAGAAAGACACTACCGAGTAAAGAACATGGCTGAGCAATGAGGAAATTAAAAGGCTATGTGGGATATTAACACTGACCAAAAAATTACAGTATGAATAAAATGGGAAAATTAGAAAAATTTATAGTTCTCAGTAAATAGAAATCAATTATTGAAAGTTAGAGTTAAGAGCTATAGCAGAATGAAAACCAATTTGAAACTGCTACCTCCAGAAACAAATGTCAATAAGAGATGAAACAAAAGATCTCTGAGTACCAGAGAACATCTAGCATGAAGTAACTGTGCATCCATCAATAATTGGACTCTCTGAGAGCAGAAACAGAAAATGAGACTCACTCAAGCATGGGAGTTGACAAAGAGCAACACAAGTCCAGAAGGCAAAGGATGCCAGGGTTGATGTGAATGTCCAACTGGTTATGTATTTGTGGAAAAGTATTTGCTTAGGAGAAGCACACCTTTTACTTTATTTAATAGGAGAAACATGAAAATAAAGCACAGTCCCTTTTCCTCAAAATAAAAAATACAAGCAAGATTATTTAGAAATCTTATAAAACATTGAGTAGCAATCTGTTCATAGTGAAGTCATAACTACTATATAAAGAAAGTTTTGCCACCTAGGCAATCAAAATCATAATATGATTCTGTATTTCTATAGGGCTTTAACAACTCACAAAACTCTTTTATAATACTTATTAAATTCTAGTAACTGTAAGGTCATATAAAAGACTGCTGATTTGACAGCCCCATTCACATCATAGTCAGGATATAGCATTTGCCTCAAAATGTTCCCAGAATGCTCTCTTTCATACCAACAAGCCAGTCTATAGTCATTACTTGTCACCAGCTAGGCTAATTTTCCCCCATTCCACCTCCTACTTGTCCATTTGCATTTCCCTCAAAAGCCCCTTAAAAGATCTCCCCATATCAACACCTACCAGTAATCAATGCAAGAACAGTCATATTCCTGACAAGGATACCATCTTCAGATATTCCCAAAGCTTCCAGTTCTCACATAATCAGAGTAATGCTAAGTCCCAGGCAGAAAATAAGAAAACAGGCTCTAACACAGATCTGTGCAACACATTATCACCCAAATTACAAAGCAATTACTCTTAAATCAGATGCTCACAAAGTCTCTTGTGAATATTAGTTTCTGGTCCTTAATGATCTAATTAACTAATTGTATAGCCAGTCTAAGGAGAAAGATCTGGTTTCATGTCACCTTCCATATTATCCTTTACTTACCTGTCTCTAACTCATCTCCTTCCACAATGTAATCCAGTCGATTTCAAAAATGTTATCTTCTGTGAAGTAATCTTTTCTCATGTCCCAAAAGCCACAACATCTCTGTGTACTTGCATTTTAGTAGATATTGAGAATTTCATATATCTGAAGATAGCTTTTTCCCCAAACACAGAAATGTCCATTCTAAAAAGTAAATTTAAATCTTTGCCATGAAAGGTGAATTAAACACCAAAGAACTTTTCAATAAAGTCATGGGTCAATGAAATATTCTTGAAGAAAAAAATATAGATATGGCTGCTAACTTAGCCCATTTCTGCTGCTATGAAGAACTAGCTTAGATAGGGCAACTTATAAAAAACAAAGATTCTGAAACAACAGAGTTCTGAAAACTGGGAAAATCCAAGATCAAGGCACCAGCAAATTCAGTGCCTGATAAAGGCTCACTCTCTGATTCATAGACATCACATCCTTCACACAGCAAAAGAGCAAAAAGAGATAACAAGCTTCTTCACACTTCTTTTATAAGAGCATTAATACCATTCATGAGGGCTCCACATAAGCCACCAACCTCCCAAAGGCCCCACTTTCCAATACCCTCATTGTGGTAATCGGGATTCAACATATGAATTTGGAGGGACACAAATATTCAAATCATGACAATCCTTACCCTGAATCAAAAACACATCTTAGATAAATATCTCAGTGTTGAAATAGTAGGGAAGTATTTCTTAAATGAGACCAAAAACACTAAGCATAAGTAAAAGGATTTATAAAGTACATTTTATTCAAGTTAAATACTTCAGTACATCAAAAGAAAACAGAGTGAAAAGTTTAACTGTTGAGTTGAAAAAGATATTTGCAATAAATTTAATAGACAAAGGAATTGAATGAAGAATACATAAATGTGTTAGTCAGCTTTTCATTGCTGTGATCAAAAGACCTTACAAGAATAATTTGGAGGAGAGAAAAGTTATTTTGGTTCACAGTTTGAGGTTCAGTCCATGGTCACTGACTCCATAGATCAGGGCCCAAGGTGAGGCAGAATATCATGGAGAAAGGACATAATGAAGGAAAACTGCCCATTTGACAGACAGGAAACAGAGAGATCTTGAGTGCAAGGAGTCAGGAATGATTCCACAATGACCTACTTCCTTCAGCCACATACCAAGTTACTACCCCATTAATCCATCAAATAGATCAGTTCACTGATTAAATTATAGCTCTTGAAACCTAACCATTTCACCTCTGAACATTCCTACCTTGTCTCACACATAAGCTTTTGGGGTACACTTCATAACCAAACCAAAGCATTCCAGGCCTAGTTCTCAATGCTCATGTGCATCTCACAATGAAAAATACATTTAGTCCATTTCCAAGAGTTCCCATAGTCTTAACAGTTGCAGCACTGCCTAAAAACCCAAGTTCAAAGTTTCATTTGACCACAAGACGAACTCATGATGATTTTCCCTGGTAAAGATCAAGAGCAAGCTACATATATCCAATACATAACGGCACAGAGCAAACATTTCTATTGCAAAAGAAAGAAAGGGGACATAAAGATAAGGGATAGGACCACAGCAAGACTGAAATACATCTGGCCAAACAAGTCCTGTAACTCCACATTCAACAGCTGAGGCAAATAGCATCATGATATTCTCTCCAAAGGGCTCGTGTAGCTCTGCCTTTATAGCTTTGCTGGTTGCAGCCTACATGGTCTCTCTCTCAACTTCTGTTTTAGTCAGAGTTCTCTAGAGGAATAGAATCAACAGGAAATATAAATATATATGATTGACTTACACAACCAGAGGCTGGATAGTGCCCCAATGGCTGCATGTAGGCCGGAGGAACCAGTAGCTGCTCAGTTGAAAAAGCCGGAGCCTCAGAACAAAGAATAAACAATGTTATCCCAGTTCATACCAAAGGCCTGGAAACTCTCTGCAGAACTACTAGACAGATCCCACTTTAGAAGAGTGAAGAGCTGAAGTCTGGAATCCTCAGAAGATTACAGAAACAATCAAAAATCTGTTCAAGAAGAATTGGACTTGTATCTGCTGTTGCTTCTTTGTTCTCCCAGCGTTTATTCCATCCAAGCCTTCAATCTATTGGACCATGCTGTCCACACTTATGGTGGGTTTCCACTTTAGTTTGCTATCCCACATGCCAATTATTCCTAGAAACATCCTTATTGATACACCCAGAAGACTCCTAATCTTAGGTGCCTCCTATTCTTAGATGTATCAATCTAATCAAGTTGACAATTCATATTAGCCATTACAACTTATTTCTGCTTGATTTCTGCTGTTTTCCTCAGCAGACATGACATATTCCTCTTAATCTCTAGGATCTCCCTTGCAGTTTTCACTTCTTTCTCATCTCTTCATGCATTGCCCTCTCAGGGGCATTCTCCAGGGATTCTGATCCTGATATACTTTGCCTGGACTCCCAGGACTTCCTTTGAAATCTTGGTGGAAACCTCCATGATCCCCAAACTCTAGCATCCTACATTCCTACAGAGCCAGCACCATGTGAGCAATGCCAAGGTGTGCCACCATCCTGAATAAAACACCTGTCAAGAACAATTTTAGAGGAGGAAAAGTTTATTTCATGCTCATGATTCTGAAGGTCTCAGTCCATAGACAAGTTGGGTCCATTGCTTTAGGCACAAGGTGAGGCAGAACATCATGGTGGAAGGGCATGGCAGAAGAAAGCAGCTCAAGACATGGCAAAAATGAAGCTGACTCTACCTGCCTTCAGTTACCACTCTGTTACTATCAGGGGATTAATTTTCTGATTGGGTTAAGGCTTTCATAACCCACTCATTTCACCTTTGAATCCTCTTACATTGTCTCACACATGAGATTTTTGGGGACACTTCATGTCTAAACTATAGCACCTTGTTTTGTGGTAATTGTAAACATTTAGGGGGAAAGGATAAAAATGAACTGTAGTCTACATGTCCCTGACTTTGGTTCAGAGCAGCATGTAAAGTATAATGCTCTTTTCTAAGAAATGTTTTATAATATTTTAAAATGTATTTAATGAGGCTTCAAAAAGGATTCCTTAGGTTGTGTCTACAGTCATATTGTAAAACAATATTATGTCAAAGTTATGAAAATTTAAGTTTTATTTTTAATTTGGTTTCAATGAATATTGGGGAGATGAAAATCTCATCCTGGATTAAACTTCAAAAGCATAAGCTTTCAACATTAGTGGAATATTGTGATGCCTTAGGTGGCATCTCCACATAGTGAATTAGACATGACCTTGGTCAAATAGATAATAGTAGAATATTCATTCAGGAGACAAGTGAGAGCATAAAGAAACTAAAAGGTGGATGTTAGAGTCAAAATTATTTTTACTTATTTTATCAGAGAACATTTTTTTACTTTTAAGGAAGTAAAATAAAGTGAAAGGTAGAAATATTTTTTAAACTGCTATGAAATACAAATGGGAGAACAAAGGTAAGATGGCCATGCTTTAAAGTGCAGGGGACTTTAATGATGATTCAACTCTTATTTTTGGAGTTATGAAGAATGGACTTCTATGAACTGATGGAAAAGTGCTGAAATGGATTTATTGAAGATCATTTTTACAGTGAACATTTTTGGAAAAGGGAAACCTCAGGGAAAATGAAGCAAAGACATATTGAAGGAAAGATGGCAGAGGAGATAGAAGCTGTCTGTGTTCCAAAAGATGGATCTCAGCAGATCAATAGGCTTCTTGAAAATCTGTTATAACAGTTTCATGAATCTGGCTACTGGAGCAAGATTGCAGCCACCAAGAAAACTGTGTTTGGGTTGGGCTGTTGATTTTGTGGGAGCAATAAAGGAGAACTTGTGCATGACAGAGCCTGACTGCATTAGTTAACTGTGCAGTTCTTAACTGTCTTACTTGTGGGCCAGGAAAACTGTTGTAAAATGAAAGACTGACTTGATAATTGTGTTCTAAGGCATTCAACATGAAAACAGTGAGTTTTTTAGCCCTTTTCACTGTCAGTCTTGGTCTCTATAATTAACCGCATGCCTGCAGAGTTGAAAAGACTTCCTGAGTGATTTCTGATTGTGTGCCCTCTGAAGTGCTGGGTGCACAGGAGCATAAGTGGTGACTTCCTGACTCTCCATTCATCCTTTAGTATGCAACACAATTGTCCTTTATGCTCACTCTATATTTGGAAAAGTAGCACTCTGCTGTGGGAGTAGGAGAGCTTTGGTGCTCACTGTTCTAATTACTTTCAATTGGTCTTAATCTCATCAGATTCTTTGTTGGAATTGGCAACAACTGACCAGTCTGATGCCCTTCAACAATACCCCTTGAATTTAATGGGAGGAGCCATGAAAGCAGCTATGATTCTGATGTAATTACTCAGAATCTAAGCTAAAGTTCAATGAGTGAAGATCAGCTTTCTTTCTGCCAAAGCAAACATACTGCTAGAATTTGGGGACAAATTCACCTTTTTCTCATTATTTTTATTCGCTTGCATCTATAAAAAGGGATTTAATGCTATTTCTGTAAGTTTTTTTCTAATGGTATTCTGAATAGGTTAGTATTATCCACATCAAAATAAACAAAGTGACCTATAGAAATCATTTTTTAGACCACAATTTCAATATGACCTTATAAATATGTTAATAAAAATTTTCCAGTCAACACAACTTCATTAAAGAGTCATAGCCCTTCTAGGAACCATCTCCTATAAATTATGTATCGGCTGGCACTTAGTGGAATGAGGATAATCATTCCTTATGTAGGAAAAGAAACAGCTATCTAAGGCTTTGGAGATTGCCATTTCCAAAGTTCACAGTTAAAACTTTGGAGAGATATACTATGATCATTAGAGAATGATATGAACTCTGTCAAATATGTTCAAAGCCCTGGTCTCTGATTAGAATGCTTGAAATAACTTTCTCAATGCTTTTGCTGTATTATGGACCAGAACTTGGTCAAGGCCTTGGCTTAAGGCTTTCACAAGGTAGTTGGGTTTATTGTTTTTTTGTTTTATTATTTCCATGTCAAAGTTTACCTCACCCCAACTGGGGCAGGGAAAGTCAGTTAAAGGCTAATGCATGCCCTTGGTCTTAAAGATGATAAAGGAAAGGAACATGTGTAGCCCAGGGCAAATATTTCACTGATCTTTGAAAATAAATGTAAAGTGTCCTATGACAAAAATAATACTAATACTATAAGAGACCAGAATAGACCATCCAGAGTGTGCCTCTTTGATAAAAAGATTATTTTGAGTTGATTATTTTGAGAAACAGAAGGAAAAAGAATCTCTGAAAACAGTAGGAATTACATTTTATAAGGGAAATTTATATCTAGAAAGGAAATATCTATTTTCAGGGATGTCATCTTCTCTGGACAAGGAAGAGAAAGATAACTCTAACTCATTAGAAACTCATATCAATGAAAACAGCACTTACTTAGATTTGTATAACAAACGCTACCATTATTTATTTTACCTTTCCTAGACATTTCTCCATAGCCCATAATTGGCTTTATCATATCCTTTATTTCAGTGGACCAGGGTATTTATGCCTGAAATCAAAGTCACCAGTTCAAGGGGCTGGAATGGTGACTCAGCAGTTATGGCACCTGCCTGGTATGCACAAGGACATAGGTTTGAACCCCAGCACCATGTACACAATGAAGTGTTGGAGCATCGAAAGCTACATGAAAAGCTATGTAAAACTGATTCTCTCTCTCTCTCTCTCTCTCTCTCTCTCTCACTGTCCCTCTCTCTCTTAAAAAAAAAAAGAAACAAAGTCACCTGTTTGAGACTTATTCATTTTTCTGGGTATCTTCTATGAGGCACAGATATTAGTAAACTTTTTATTGTTTTCTCTTGTGAATCCATAATTTGTTACATAATAACTCAGAAAGAGTGGAAGTTAATTTATTTTTCCTTCCCTAGAATACAATGATCATGTATTATTTTAAAAACAAATTTTGCTTGTTTTCCTATTTTACAAAAATTTTAAGTTTGGATATATAGTTTGGAACCATCCTATATAGTTTGGAACCATCCTATCCTACCCCCATATTGTGGCAGGCAGCACCCGGAGGCCACACCACGCAGGCAGCTTTAAGATGGCAGCTGGCGGCTGGCCAAGCCTGGTCAGCTGATCTTGTGCTTCTCCTGGTTTGTATGCTATAATATCTGACCACCTAGGGACAACCAATAGGAGCTGGCAGAGTTTTCTTCCTCATAGCAACAACCTGCTGATTGGACAACTTTCACTATATAAGCAGTGTAACTTCCTGATTAAAGAGAGATCTCCGCAAGCAACAAGAGTGTACGTGTCATTATTGGCACCTCGCTGGTTGAGCGCGTCAAGTGGTGGTCCGTATGGGGACCGCGAAAACCAATTGTAAGTATTAGTGGTAAGTTGAAATTTAACCAGCAGACCCTGTTTTAACAGGAGTAGGGACCTCGAGGATAACGGAAGAGTCTCCGCTAAGGGACTAAGCAAGTGGCTGCAAGACAGTGTCGGACGTCCTTTAGTAGACGAGTTTGTGTCAAGTTGTAACTCTTTGTGTGTTTGTGGTATTGTTGTGTATTTGGTTTCTGTGTATTTTTGTGATAGCTATCTTGGAGGGGCTTAAGATTAACAATGGGATCATAAATATCACAGATCAGAATGGAATGGCCTTTTAAGGAGCTGTTAAAAAAGAATGGAACGCCTCTAAAAACGGCCACTGCCCAAGCATTCCTCAAAATGGTGGAGAAATGCTGTCCTTGGTTCTTAGAAGAGGGGCTACTGAATATCCCTCAATGGGAGCATTTAGGAGAGGAGTTACGAAAGAACAATGAAAAGAATCATCCCCTAGGATTTCCAATCTGCTGTTGCTTGGGGAAGAAATTGGTTTGGCTTTCTGGCTTTTCGTGGTTTCCTGTGTCTCATATCTGGTATCGGTGTGTGGTGGATGTGTAAGCTATGCGGTAACCAGTGTAAACAGACGGCAATTCTACACCAAGCTTTGCTAGCTATCGATGCTGGCCACTCCCCTGAAGTATGGCTGAGTATGCTAGACCGGTAGTCAAAGACAGGTAAGACCAGGAAGAGCACATATCAACCTAAGACAGGGATTGAAGAAGTTGTACTTCAATACCCGATGACGGGTAAGAATGTAGCTCTATCCTGGCAACTTAAGACAGGCACGGTCTTGTCTTAAAAAGGGGGAGATGTGGCGGGCGGCACCCGGAGGCCACGCCACGCAGGCAGCTTTAAGATGGCGGCTGGCGGCTAGCCAAGCCTGGTCAGCTGATCTTGTGCTTCTCCTGGTTTGTATGCTTGCAATACCTGACCACCTAGGGACAACCAATAGGAGCTGGCAGAGTTTTCTTCCTCATAGCAACAACCTGCTGATTGGACTACTTTCACTATATAAGCAGTGTAACTTCCTGATTAAAGAGAGATCTCCGCAAGCAACAAGAGTGTACGTGTCGTTATTGGCGCCTCGCTGGTCGAGTGCGTCACCTATTTCCAAAAAGAAAAAAGTAACATTTTCATCTATGATTTCTAGCACAGAGTTGAAAGTACTGAAACTTTTCTCAATAAGCTATTCAGGAAATTCTCTCTTTGTGACATTATTCATTCCATTGCCTTCTAAGGTATTTGCTAGAGCTTATTTTGTGATCAGAGTACATAGGAGCAGACAGAACTCACTTCAACTACATCTTTGCCATCTCTTCATTCTATCTATACCCTTCCCATTTCATTGCTTTTCATTTTCCTTTCCACTTGATGACTTGTACATGAGAGCCAGGCCCATGTAGTTTTAGATACTTACTCTCACCGTGTTAGGTAGCTAGTCAGTCATGAACAAGTAGGTAGGGAAAGACAATGAAGAATAGTAACTTATAAGGAAGGATATAAAACATATATACCAAAGTCTCAGGTCACAGGACAGGAAACCATAGGGAACTATATTGAAACAAACATCTGGAAAATGGGAACACCTATGTAAAACCTCCCCAACCATAGTTCATTATAACCCCTTAAGGAAACTATTGTTTTAAGATCAAGTCGCGCCCATTCCTTGTGATTGTTCACTGGTTGAGGGGAGGTGGAAGGGAAGATGCAAAAGGTGTTTTTGTTACAGTGTGCTAGATAATCTGTTTACCTGTTGCTATGTTGTCCTGTAATACACATTTCATTTAACTTTGCTGTACTGTATATATTGTGTATATACTGGGCAAAGGAGTCCTATTTTATGATATCTAGTTTCTAGATATTGACGAGGTTGCCAATGTATGAAAAAAGTAGAGTTAGCAAGCTAACACATTTTGTACACTTTGTGTTAAAATTCATAGAAAGGCAGTCTTCTGAAAAGGACTTTTGGAAGTGAAATTATAACATCATGTCTGAGTGACTCATGTGCCAATATCACATGTGACATAAGAGAGAAGGAAATGGTAGAAATGAAGGAGTCTAGGCTAGAATGATCCTGCTGAGAAGATGCTTTCAGATATAACCATTGTTACATATGTGTAGTTTATTCAACACTACTACGTACATAGTGGACAAACTTAAGTCCTTATTTGAAACATCTAGTCTTTCTAGATGTTTAGAAGTGCACAAAGTATGCTAAAAGTACAGGTATAAAATAAAACACTTTCTAGATAAGTTTTTGCTAAAATTCATAATGAAGTAACTGTCTTTTGGAAATGGAATGATCAAAACACTTCTCTGAGCAGTGCACGTATTTGTGTTGGTTTAGGGAGGAAAGAGTATATGGAGTATAAACCAGTATACCTCAAAGGGCTTCATGCCAATTTGTTTTTCTGTGAAGCAAGATTGACCATTGCCCCTTATGTCTGTGAGTTTTGTTTTACCAAGCTGTATAAATAGTGTATATAAAGGACAAATGAGTCCTAATTTATATCTAATCTGTCTAGATGTTAAAAGAGGTTGCCAGTGTATGATAAAAGTAGAGTTAGTAAACTAATATATTAAGTACACTTTGTGTTAAAATTCATAGGAAAGATTGTTCTTAAAACCACTTAGGAAGTAAAATCATTAAAGTCATCTCTAAGCATTACAGATTATATATATATATAATATCCCATCCCCAGGGTTAATAAGAGATGAGAAGGGGAAGGGTTCTAAGCCAGAATGTTGTTGCTCAGAAGACACTTTAAAATTCTAGTCTTAAAAAAAAAAGGTTTTATTTTATTTTATTTTTTTTTTTGTTTGCTTCAAAGTCTAGCTTTTGTTAAGTGTGTGCAGTTTATTTAGTGTTACTATATGTAAAGTGGGAGACTAAAGTATATGTTGAAAACATCTAGGCTTTCTAGATGTTTAAAAGTGCACAGCACATGGCAAAGGTGAGGGCTAAAGTAATGCCCTTTAAGTATTTTTTGTTACTATGTAGGAAGGTCGGTTGCCATTTAGGGGAATGTAATTGTAACTTGATATCTTGGAGAGTATGTTGAAGGTTCACTGGGTAGTGGGGGGGGGGAGGAGAAAATATGCAGAGAGGAGCAATCTATGCCCCTTAGATTAGGTCAGATTGTCTAGCCACTGTTATATGTGTATTTTAGTTAATTTTGCTGGGTATTAAAGGATAAGGCCTAATGCCCAACATTTATTAGAACTAGCAAAATAATCCCTATATAAATATCATTTTGTTAGTTTTTAGGAAGAGCTGTCTTCTGGGAATGACCTTTGTTAATCCACCTCTTGGAGCTAGGTGTAATCCTGAACTTAAGTCATTGGAATGGTGACAAGGAAGAGGAGGAAGAGTGAGGGGAAGGGCTCTTTGTTAGTATCTCCATATCTAGAAGACAGTTTTAAATTATAACCACAGATCTATATGTGCATTTTTAGTAAAGTGGTGGTGTTTATTGTGTACATATTTCATAATTTCACAACATCTAAGATTTCTAGATGCCCTGTGGTGCCTGCAATGACAGTGTATTATAAAAAGTAGAGCTAGCAAATTTAGCCACCTTGTAAATATCTTTTGTTATAACTGATAGAAAAGATGCATCTTGGTCAGGGCATTGTTTTATCTCTGAGCAGTATGCATCAGGACATGTTCATTAGGCTGGCAGCAAAGGGGCACAAGGAAGGACAGAGGGAAAGATGGGAGCAAGTGCTCAAAAATTTATATTTTGATGGGAGCCACTGATGTGTGTGCATCTTCTGGCTGTATCATATGAATACTTCAGTTTACTGCGAACATGTATTCTTGCTAATATTTTAGTAGTAGAAATCTGATAATGAACCCTCTTAGAAACATTCTTGGTGTATTATGTTGCTTTATCACATTAAGGGAATGCATCATTTTAGTTGTAACTCTGCCAATATGTCTATCTAGAAGCTTGTTGCCATTTCTGTCTTCAGTAAAATTTTTGTCCCCAAGAAAGGATTACATGCTTTTTTCTAACAGATTGGGTTGGTATAGTGAATTCTTGGTTGTTGTAGTGTATCAAAAATACTCATGTAGCTTTGGGATTTGGACTTGGTGAATATTCATGATATGTGGAAAAGCATGATATGCACTATGATCTCAATCACACAAAATGGGATGTTGTGTATGTGTGCACACAATCTGGAGGGACATGTCCAACTAAACTGCTTGTGACTGGATGACTTTGTTCTTTGATCGTATTTTTCTGTTTGCTGTAATGCACATGTTAACTTTTGAAAAATAAAAGCTATTTTAAAAACCTGAAAAAAATAAATAAAATTGCTACAATTTTATTACAGGTTAGCAGTGGAAATTAGCAATAGTGTTAACTTATATTTTGAGAGATATAAGAAGACTATTGAGTAGGCTCCTATACTTTTGGTGCAGTGATTACAACAGTATCTCAAGCAACTGGTATTAGATGACTAAAACTCAGGAATGAAGAAAGAGAAGAGCAAATGTATACATCAGTATTTATTGTAGATGAAGTATGAGGCCTAGAGTTTTGCCTTAAGCTTTGATTTGGTAATTAAAAGTAGTAGTCATTGTACCTTTCTTACAATGAGTATATAATAGTTATTGAGTGTCTAATGCTTTGTACTCTTCAAAGTTCTTAGCGTGTTAAGGAGATTTAGCTTTGTATATATGACTAGTGATTACTAGATATTATTTAGGCATTAATGAAAAGCTTTAAATTTATTATACTCAATTTTAAGAGGAGGCTCCAAGTAAGGAAAGGAAACATGAAACACTAATGCAAAACAGATTGGTAGGAAGATAAAATAAGGAACTTAGATAATGCATTTCTCTGAGATTTGGTGATACACTAAAAGTGCTTTCCCTTTAAGATAGAACCCACCTCTTCTGAATCTTTATTTAGTTTAAGGGAAGTTCTTATTTTTGGTTCACTCAGTTTAAAAATCATTAGCTTTTGAGAACAGAAGCAAACTTTCTTTATTGCATATATTGCTTAGTTCAAAAAAGGGATTTGATGTATGTGTTACTGAAGCACTGTGATCTCCATGTGCTTTGTCTTTAAGCTACATCATGTCATACTGCACAGGATGAATGCCAACAGCATGAATATGCTTTCATCAGGCAGGTGACAGACTCACATATTTAAAAGAATTATAAAATATGGCCATTAAAAAATAAAAGGTAAAAGCATATAGTCTACCAAGTTCTGGGTTAACAGAACATCACAGAAGAAAAATCCAAAAATTATCCACCAGAGAAATTTCAAAATCTATGAGTTGACATATTCAGATTGTTTTAGTAAGTTCTATATAACTTTAACATACTGTCATTCACTTAAAACAACTTAATTATACCATAAAATCATTTTCTGTGCTACATCATCCCAGTCAGTTACAAGGAAGAGGTGGCAATTGATCAGCCATGGCAAAGTAGAACTAAAGAACAATGTGTGTCAAAAAAAAATGCTATTTAGAATTCCAACTGTTGATGAAATTGGAGTTGGCAGTTATAATTGTAGGTGGAATTTCTGTGAGAAGAATGTAATTATCCAAACTGGATTTTAACAAGCACACCTGAACACTTCAAAAATTATTTTAATACCATAAATAAAAACCTCCTTTGTTCCATTGCTCAGTGGAAAGATACCTGTTCATGGGGCAGGTTGAATTCCTGGGGTTCTGCTTTAGTTCTGGCTCAGAAGGAAAACGGTCACCTCCTGAACTGTCAATCTCCTTCCTGTGGAGACCTTTGATCAAGCAAAGAAAACCATTATTAGGTATTTGATAGTTCTTGTTAGCATCTGGTATTTTAGACATTTATGTTCAAACACTTTTCATTAGGTAGGTCAGAAGAAGTTCAAAAACTCTATCAGGGTCACAACTATAAAAAACACACTGATTATAGCTGGCCTAGGATGAGAAGGGTTAAAGAGTAGTTTTCCTCTTGGATCTCAATCAAGGAAATATGCCTCCAGTTATAGGAAACAGGTTGGAACTCCTGTTCTGCAAGGGAGCTGAGGCAGCACAATGTTGAGAAATACTAAGTCCAAGGTCAGAGTGGAAGAGGTCATGCCACATTGCCATTCCTCAGGAAATGAAGGAGACAACAGGAGTTCTTCACGAATTTTGGAGGACGTAAAATGTTATTCTGAACATAATTGAGCTGAAAGAAAAGCTTTAGATATGTTTAACAGAGTTCAACTGAGTAGTGATCAAATGTGCAAGTCAGGCACAGAAATTAAATACTTTTTACTAAAGTTAGCCAGACTACATAAGCTCAAAGATATTTATTTTGTGTTGTGAATTACAATCCTATACTACTTTGTCCTGTTGTTTAAGTTGTTCCAGCTTTGGAAGCTGGGAGCTCTGTCAGTTGGCTCCTCTTTCCTTTTGACATACTCCTACATTGTGGGGTGGTTTGTTGTTTGGGAGAGGTTTTTTTGTTTCTGTTTCTGTTTTTGTTTTTTTAGTATTTCCTCACTTTTGATGTTAAAAGAAAGTCTTCAAAGAGAAGGAAAATGATATGTCAAAACTCATATCTACATTTTTAACAAAAGAAAAGCATCAAATAAAGTATAACTACATATAAAATATTCTTTTATTTTTCTTATTCATAATTGTTCTACTAAATAAATGTTTGTTTAGTGTTACTTTGTATAACTGCTAATCTTCCTATACTTGTTAGTTCCAAGAGATTGTACAGCTTTTTTTCTACCTAGACAATTATGTGTTTTGCCAAAGAAATGATTTTATTTCCTTCTTTTCAATGTGTATAATTTTTTTTTCATTTTCTTATCTCATTGCATTCACTAGGACTTCCAGTAAGATGTTGAATGGAAGCAGTGATAGAAGACATGATCTAAAGGGAAAAGCAAAACCATGCAGTCTCTCATCAATAAATATGATATTATATGTAGCTCTTTTATAATTGTTTTTATGAAGTTGAGAAACTTTCCCTCTTTTTGGATTGCTGAGGAGGGGATGTTGAACTTTTTTAAATGATTTTCCTGTGTCAATTGCTATAATATTTTTAATGTGATTAGGTTGCAAGTGCTGAACCAGTATGGTGCATCTGGAATAAATCCCACTTAGTCATGATATATAATTCTTTTCATACATTGTTGGAGTATTTGCTAATATACTACTAAGTATTTTGTGTCTATGTTCATGAGCTATATTGGCTTACCATTTGGTTTATAGTACTTTAAAAATAAATTTCATAAATCTAATTTCAAGTACCTTCTATATTATTCAATTATTCACTTCATACAAAACTTATACAATGCATGCTCTTTGAACAGAGATATAATTGGGATATGGTACAAAGTAGGAGGCAGGGGAGTATGATGAATATTACTCAAGATCTACTCAAACCCATATAAAAAAATACTGAAAGAAGCTCCCTTATATAAAAGGTTGCTTTCATTTCAGTATAGCTCTGTACAATAAAAATAAAATTGATTGGTCCATAAGTGGAGAGACTTTTAAAACTTTTATTTTAAATGAAAATTTTTTAGTTCTTTGAATACTTTTTGCAAGGAGATAATAATGCTGTATAAAAATTTTAAGATGTACAATCCCTCTGGCACTATTTTGGACACTTAAGTAAAGGAAGGATATAAAAGAATCAAATAGAAATTTGACAAGATAATTTTTAGTATTAAATCTTGATTGAACATATTCTGATCATCTATTAAACACACATACAGCTGTGTGTGTGTGTGTGTGTGTGTGTGTGTGTGTGTGTGTTTCAGGCAATCAAATATTTGATTTTTCCAAAGAGAAGCATATTCCATACCTATTACAACAAGATTTTCTCCTGCCACCTGTAATAAAAATTGAACACACTGACCTACACCCTCAGTCCTTTTTATTTGTTTTCAAAATTTTGAGACAAGATCTCACTGAGTTGCTGATGGCCTCACTGTTGCTAAGGCAGACCTCAAATTTGTAATCCTCCTTCCTCAGAGTCCCTACTCATTGGGATTACAGGTGTTTATCACTAGGCCTAGCCTACAAATGGTAGTCAGATTTGTATGAAATAAATCACATGTGCTAAAAAATGATGCATTTTATCTTATTTCATAAACTGATGAGCCTGTCTTTAACTTTCCTAGTAAATAATATTTGAGAGATACTTTATACTTTAAATGGACTTCATCACATTTAGAAGAATCATACTTTTTTAAAGGAAAGACTATAATAAAATTGAATGTGTATTAGTTTTAAATTAGTCATTCATTTCCCAGCACTCTCATTACTGTAACGGTTAACAATAATTGGTATTCACAATGTTTTTATGATTTATATTTCCATTTTAGAGACATGAAATGTACTTGGAAGGAAATGTTTTGAGGACAACTAGTAATAACTAATGTGTTCATTTCCATATCCAAAAAAGAATACAAAATCATAAAAAACTTGGCCCTCATTTTTGTTCCCTAAGTATAAGCTAAATAAAAACATTTTGCAACACATGCCTCATACTTATTAATGTAAGATTTTTATTGTCTTGGTCACTGTTGTATTGCCATCTCCAAAGAAATGTAAGAATCATAGAAACATACTCAGCAGAGGAATCTCCTGTTCACAACTTACTCATCTTTACATCTCCAAACAGTAATTTGTTCTAATTGTTTGTGAAGCTCTCAAAAGTCTGCTTCTATCTCTGTCCACCCAAACAAATGTGAAATAAATTTCAATCATGCTGTGATTGTGAATAAAATTTTAAAAGTTTTGTTATATCAATCTCTTTTTATAGACTTCTTGGAAAGAATTTAAATTCTGTCTTCATATCTAATGGATAGAAATGTATAATTGAGAACATTGGTGCCTCACCTGAAGGGAGTTTCTGTAACAAAAGTAGCTAAGAATTTCAAAAATTCATTAGCATTATTCACTGTTTTGTAATTATTGAGGTTCTCAAAGATTTTGATACCTTGTGCACAGAAGAAGCTTTTAGCTAAAAATTATGAAACCTGGGGCTGATGTTCTAGTGCAGTGGTGGAGCACCACTTGCCTAGCATGCCCAAGGCCCGAGGTTTAATCCCCAGTACTGAACAAAAAAAAAAAGGAAAAAGCGGGGCTACAGTGATGGCTCAGTGGTTACAGTGCTTACCTGGCATGCATGAGGATGTGGGTTCAAACCCCAGCACCATGAACACAACAAAGTGTCAGAACAATGAAAGCTACATGAAAAACTAAATAAAATTTGATTCTTTTTTCTCATTCACTGTCCCTCTCTTTAAAAAAAAAAAAAAAAAGGAGGAGGAAAGAAACTTTATTGTCACCTATCTGAATGAATTGTACAATTCCTGTGGAGAACAATTGACTTCATAATTTCCAAAACCATTTTATTAGACAGCATTTTCCAATAGAAGACAGAATATTCAAATACACCATATGCAAAAGATTTGATTTCAAATCAGTTTTGGCAACAATGGTGCTTCAAAGCTATTTTTAATGCCATCAAAGCTATTTTTAATTCACAGCACTAACGCCTAAACAATTAGAAATAATAATATACAAAATTGAGGATGGAAAGAGGAAAAAGTGATAACAGGAAATGCTACAATGAAGGTAGAGGGAAATGCTGAAAAGGGAGAAAAACACTGTAGATGAATAAGAAAGAAAATGAAAAATGCTTTTTCCAGTTCTATCAATACATTATTTCTTTCATCCTATTCTTTAAAAACTACCTTCTACATTTTTCTTTAAGCTCATGATTTCTAATTCTGTCCATACAGAAAGACAAAATGCTTGGAGTAATATTGACACTAAATACCACATGTCTTTCATAACACTTGAGAATAGCCTACTATTAAAAAGGAATGCCTTATTTCCCAAATACATTTTTAGAGATGTATTGCCTGACACTTCAGATATGTTCTGTTCACAGAATGAGTCTACCTGCAATCTGTTCATTTTTTCCTCTTTTTTGTTTCTCACTTTGTAGGGGTTTTCTCCCTTTACAACATTTCCCTCTGTCTTCACTGTAGCATTTCCTGTTGAGTTCTCACCTTTTCCTCTCTTTTCATCCTCAATTTTGTATTATAGTTTTTCTGACTTGCTCTACTGAATTTTACATATTCTTTGACTTCATGTATGTGCAATACAAAAACTATACCTCATAAAAAGAAAATAAATATGGCTCATCGTGGAAACATTTTAATACATACCAAGTGGTAGGAGATCTAGGGAATGGAGTTTCCTTGCATACTAGTATGGGGTATTTGGGACATTTTCATTGAGGGCAAGTGATTCTGCCTTTTTCATCTTAGCACTTGTCTCCAATGGAGGCAAATTCTATAAGCTTCAAATGAATTTATCTGGATTTTTTGTGATAATCACAGAAAAAAGGAAAAATATTTTGTTCAGATTAAGGTTTGGAGGATAAAAATATATTGATATGCATATACACACATCATATATACAGTGGTGAGAAGTAAAAAATATTCTTGTGAAAAGTATATATATAATTGGAATGGGCATCCCAATTATATATCAACAGTAAGTTAAAATTCTTTTTTGAGCTAACCAAAACAACAGAAAAATTCTTTTGTTTCTGTAATTAGAATTTCTCAGTTATTAAAATAAATCTATTTTACTAGTCCCTGTAGGGTACTCTAAATATGAAGTGTACTAAACAAGGTGAAAATGCTGATTAATGCATAGATGTAATTTCCTTGGTGTCTTGACCTCTAAAATTGTATGATATATTCAGAATGCATCAATTTGGCAATTTCCATATCTATTTGACTTATTCTATTCTTTGCTTTCTAGTTTCATAAGTAAAAGAGGGATGAAGAAAGCAAAGATCAGACAAACTTTTAAAAATAATACTTAAATTGTGGAAAATTCTTGATGGTGACACTGAGGCAGATTGTAGATCTCAACTCCTCCACAGTTTGGAATCAAGGCAGTAAGGTATCAGCTGACTGGACAAGTGGGTGCACTGATTCACTCTATTGGAAGGTCAGAGACTTGGAGGGGCTCACAAATTCTGGTTACTGGGAGGGAAAGCAGGAAAGAATGTGTTAACCTGTTAACCCAGAGCCAGCACCTGTGCCATTATGGAAGGACTGGGAGGAAGGATGACAAAATGAGAGTGTAAAAGCCAACGCTAACAAGCTTACTTTGAAACAGCAATAGAAGAGAAAGTCAGACTGAGTTGCGCTGGGACACAGCCAAGAAGTGAATGAGAAGTGCTCCATTTTTTTTCAATTTGCTGATAGAGAACTGTACCATGTAGCCATCTTGCAGACTAAATCTAAGCTTACAGTTCAAGAAGCACTTAAAATCTCTACAGCTTCATCCCACTTGGAGATACCAACTAGTAACATCAGTGGACCAACCTGAGCAACCCTTATAGTGGAATCACTGTGGGCTTAAGGTTGCCAAATTCCCCTTGTCTCAGCATCAGCAATGCCAGTGGGATGCAGCACAGTGTAAGACATGTACAAGGAGTAAATCACCTAGGGAGCACTGTGCACATCTTTACTAAAAGACACTGTCAAATATCTCTGTCAGGGAGCACAATGCCTCAGAAACTATGTACACTTCTGCTGCAAGTCACCGCTGTACTTCCACTGCTGCAGGCAGCCCTGTGCCCTGACCACAGCCCAGAGTTCCAATCACCACTCTGTACTACACTGCCCAACTATAGATTCATCCCTTACTCTGCCATGTGCTTCCTTACCCAAAGCACCAACAACTTTAAGACAACAGCACAGCTATTTGTATGAACATGAGATCAAACAAAAGTGTCTACAGTTTAAAAAGCTCAAAGCATCAGCTGCTTTGCATATTTTGTTATTTCTCTCATTATTTTCTTTTTCATGTTCCCAACTAATTTTATGTATTATTTCAATTGGGTTTTTCTCAATACCTCTTTTTTCTTCTTTCTCAACCCTATTCTCTTTCCTTCTCTCTTTTCCTTCTTTCTGACATGTTTTTCTTCTGTTTACCTTCCTTCCCCCACCCTTTGTTCTTCCTTTCTTTTCTTTCCCCATCCTATATAATTTTGTGCTAATTATACTATCATTAATGCTTTTCAGTCTATATTATTTTTCACCCACTTTCTTATTAGCTACTACAACTTAGAGATCACTATCAATAAGTTTTTAAATGTATTCTGATATATGGGCTGCTCTAAAATTACCACTGCTACTAGAAGATACTCTCTCCTCTCAAAGTAATTCTAGGGATTGAATTTAGAACTATGATTATGCTGATGGGATGCACTGATATTAAGATATGCACTCAAGCTCAGGGATTATTGTAAATAGATGATTGTTCATGAAAAGGCCTTCACATAAAAGAGGAAGAAGAATTCATCACTAGAGATACATAAATATAAGATCTCAGAAAGTATGCAGAAACAAGACACCTATAAAAGCTTATAACCATCCAACAACTGAATCAGTAGACACCAAAGTGGATGAACTGCCGAAGAATTTCAAAGTTGATTATTACAGTGATCAATGAAATGAAGAACAAGGAAATAACTATGGGAGAATATACAAGATATGAAAGAGCATTTCTATAAAGAGATGGAAATTCTCAAGAATCAATCAGAAATCTTGGAAATAAAAGGACAATAGGTCAAATAAGAAGCTCAGTTGAAAGTTTCTCCAATAGATTAAATCAAGTAGAAGATAGTATTTCAGAACTTGAAGACAAGGTGAATACTCTGGAACATTCAATAGCATCAAAAAAAAAAGATAAACTATGATCAGAATATCCATGAATTCTGTGACAACACTAAGAGATCTAACTACAGCTCATAGGTATAGAGGAAGCAGACATACATACTAATGGCATTAATAACCTATTCAGCATAATAACAGCAGAACATTTTCCCAAACGTAGGAAATGAGATGGACATCCAGATACTAGAGATATTTAGAAATCCAAATAGATAAAGCCTCTCCAGAGCTTGTTATAATTAAAATGCCAAAAATAAAGAACAAGGAAAAAAATTAAAAGCTGCAAGAGAGAAACATCAGGTCACCCACAGAAGAGAATTAATCAGAATAAGAGCAGATTTCTCAGCAGAAACCTTAAAGTACAGGGGGATTAGGATGACATATTTCAAGTAAAAAAAAGAAGAAAAAAAGAAAAAGAAAGAAAATGCATGCCAACCAAGACTGCTCCATCCAGCAAAGCTATTATTCAGATTAAACATAGAGATAAAAACCTTCTAAGATAAGCATGAACTAGAGAGATTCATGACTACTAAGCCAGCATTGTATAGTTAAAGGAATTCCACACAAAGAAGATAAAAACAACCAAGAGAGTTTAAGAAAGAATAAATCCCATTGAAAAGTAGATAAGCAAATGAGAATTAAGATCAAATCAAACATTAGAAATAAATGAAATGCCAGGAAGTAATACAGTGCTCTCTATAACAACAATGAATGTAAATAGTCTTGATTCTCTAATGAAAAGACATAAAGTTGCAGAGTGGATTAAAAAAACAAGACTAGGCAATATGTTACTTGTGAGAAAGATAACAACAATCAAGGAGATTTAAGCAGTATAAAAAGTCTTTCAATAAAGGATAACCCAGGACCAGATGGATTCACAGCTGAATTCTACCAAATCTTTAAAGAATTAATGTTCTTCAAACTATTCCATGAAATGGAAAGGCAGGGAACACTTCCAAACACTTCTACTAAGCCAGTATCACCCTAATACAAAAACCACATAAAGGTTGGACAAGGAAAGAAAGCTACAGATCAAAATCATTAACATAGGTGCAAGAATTCTTCATAAAGCATTAGCAAATCAAATTCAACAACACAGCTTGCAATTCCAGAGACTCTGGAGGATGAAGCAAGGGGATTACTTGAGGTTTGAGGACAGCCTCAGTAATTTAGCAAGACCCTGTTCCAAATTTAAAAATGAAAAGAACTGGGGATGTATTTCAGTGGTAAAGTGCCCCTGGATTCAACCCCCAGTACCATAAACAAAAAATTCAACAACACATTACAATTATATACCATGATTTACTTGGTTTCATTCCAAGGATGCAAGGATGTTTCATATATGCAAATCCAAAAATATAACATACCACAAAAATAGAAACAAGGACAGAAATCGCAAGATCATCTCAAGATGCAGAAAAACAGTTTGACAAAATTCAACATCTCTTCACGAAAAAACATCCCTGAAGAAATTGGAGATATAAGGAACTTAACCTCAACATCATAAAACCTATATATGACAAACACAAAGCCAATGTCATACTAAATGAGGCAAACTGAAAGCATTTCCTCTAAAATAAGGAACAAGACAAAAATGTCTACTTTCAACACTCCTATTATATATTACTTGAAATTTTAGAGCATTAAGAAAGAAATGGAAATAAAAGGTAACAAAAATAGGAAAAGAAGTCAGATTATCATTCTTTATAAATAATATGATCCTATAATTAGAAGATACTAAAAGCTCCACAGGAAAATACTGGAATTGATAAACAAGTTCAACAAAGTAACAGATATAAAATCAACATAACAAAATCAATAGATTTTTTTCTATACAACCAATAATGAATCTGAATTCAATAATGAAATTTTTATTTATAATAATCTCAAAAACATAAACAGGTTGGAACATGGCACCCACCCCACCATCAGTGATCCCAAAATGTGCCTGAGCAAAACTTCATGCTGCAGGATTTGATGGCGGTATCCAAGAGTAGGACTGGGCTCTTGGTGTGTGGGATCATTAAAACACCCCCTCCCTCAATGCTTTAATACCAAAGGAAAAGAGCTTTGCATTAACGAATCTAGTTGAACATACCCACTCAATCAGCTCCACAGCTGGGGTATGGGAAGCTATCCTGGAGGGCACAAGCAAGGCACAAGTAATCTAACTTGGACACAGCTGGGAAGGCCTTAACAGTTGCCTGTACTCACAGTTTGTAACAGCTCATTTCTAAGCTCTGGGAATGATTTAATCACTCATAATAGTGAAGCTACAGCTCTTTTCCATGCAACTCAACCGGCCAGGTCTGCCCATCATTTTGAGATTACCCTAAGGGTGGGGCAGTTCAGTCACTTGGCAAAAATGAAACCAGACCCAGCATTTATGCAGGGACTATGGACCTCAGTCTCCATGAACAGACAAGCAGGTCTAAGCACTCTATGTCCTGGCCGTCTGCCCAGGGGGCTGTCTGGACCTGGGAACCTCCTCTCCAGCTCACGGGATGTACAAGTAGTGGCATCCTGCCTGCCCTCTTACACGCCTGAATGGGAGGAGTCTGTGAGCGGAACTCAGATAGGTAGGGCATATTTTTCCCAAGGGGGCCACTTGCTTCAGTCTCTCCAAAAGCTGCCTGTAACTCTCCAAAAAGAGAGGGTCTGACATCAGTCTCAGGAACCTTTGAACAAGAGGGGCAGCCTGGGCTCTCCTTCAGCCTCCTAGTTCTGTGCATAGCAAAGTCTGCGTGAAGTCCTGAGCTCTTCAGGTGGAACTGGGCTTCCACACCCCCTGGTGGTTACAATTGAGAATCACCTACACACTGACCCAGTTAGGCTGGTGCCTCATTCACACCCATCGTCCCTTGCTGGGAATGTGACAACCCCCAGAGCAGCTCTTGTGGCCTCTAAAGATCAAAGACATCTAGCTGCCCAAACAGCACCCCATCCCAATGAATCAAAGCCATAAGAATCTTCAATTATGCCTACAAGAGTAATATTCACTGTCAGTCTTCAAGACACAACCCCTGTATCTGAAAATGAGGAAAAGGGGAAATAACTCCCCTCCTCAACCTCACAGCTCCCCATCCAAGGATTCTATGGTAGGGCCCTAGATGAAAACCTAAGAAATTATATCAAAATTATGATTAGTAACTCAATCAAAGAGTTGAAAGAAGAATTAAGGAAAGAGATCAGAGATAAATTTCAAGTGATGAGAGACAACTTTTATAAGGAAATAAGGGAGCAATTCCATGATATGAGATCATCTTTATAAAGAATTAGACACCCTGAAAAGAGATGTAGCAGAGCTTTCAGAATTGAAAAACACAATCAACCACACCAAATCTTCACTGAAAGATACTAACACCAGAGTAGACTCCACTGAAAATAGAACCTCAACTCTTGAAGAACATACATCAGATAAGAAAGATAGGCTGAGTAATGCCGAGCTCAAGGAGCACAGACAAGAGAAGAAACTTATGATACATGACCAGAACTTCCAAATAATATTTGACGAGATGAGGAGAAATAACGTGACAGTCATTGGACTGGACGAAAACTTCAAACAGCAAACAGGGGGCATTAAGCTGTTCTAAGGGAAATTATAAAGGAGAACTTTCCTTACATTAGAATTGACCCAGAATAGATACAAGAGGCTTTTAGGACACCAAACCAGCCTAATCAAATGAGAAATTCACCAAGACACATCATATATAAAATGAATAACAGAAATTAAAGAGAGAATTCGAAAAGCAGCTAGAGAAAAGTCCCAAATCACGTACACAGGCAAAGCAATTAGGATCACTATGGATTTTTCAGATCAGACAATGAAGACCAGAAGAGCTTGGAACAATATTTTTGAAGCCTTGAAAGATAACAATTTTCAATGAAAAATAATATATCCTGTGAAACTCAGCTATAAATGTGATGGGGAAATCAAATACTTCAATGATAAACTCAAGTTAGCAAGAAACATGAACACAAACGCTGCACTACCGAATATTCTCAAGGATATTCTTCATTCAGAAGAAAATGCTAATAATACCCTAAACCCTTAAACAAGGGAGAATCAATAACCAAATTACACACCAAAAGATTCCCAAGATGGCTCAAAACTTGGCAATAGTCACAAAGTTTGAGACTCATTTCCCATATCTATTCTAACTCTGAATGTGAATGGCCTAAATGCCCCAATTAAGAGACACAGATTGGCTCACTGGATCAAAAAACAAAATCCAACATTATGTTGTCTACAAGAAACACACCTCGCACTCAAAAATAGACACAGACTGAATGTTAAAGGTTGGAAAAATGTCTACCAGGCCTGTGGTACAAAAAGCAAGCTGGAGTGGCAATCCTACTATCTGATAAAATTAATTTCAACCTAAAAACTAGTCAGAAAGGACAAAGATGGACACTACATATACTAAAATGGACAATTCATCAAGAAGATATAATGATAATTAGCATTTATGCCCCCAATTACCATCCCCCCAAATACATGGAAAAATACTCAAGGACATTAAACCCCTCATTGATCTCAACACAATAATACTGGGGGACTTCAATACACCATTATTAACACTAGAAAGATCATCAAAACAAAAATCAATAAAGATATCTCCAATCTGAACAACTCTATTAATCAATCAGGATTCACATACATCTACAGAATATTCCATCCTAAGTCAGCTGAATTTACCTTCTTCTCAGCAGCTCACGGATCCTTTTGTAAAATAGACCACATCCTAGTTCACCAAGGTAACCTTAACAAACACAAAAAAGGAGGTGATATAGTCCCGTGCATCCTGTCAGACCAAAATGCTTTGATTGTAGCAATTAACAACAAGAGAAACAACAGAAATTACTCAAATACTTGGAAATTGAATAATTCCCTCTTAAAAGAAGGATGGATAAAAGAGGCCATGAGAGCAGAAATCAAGAAATTCTTGGAAATGAATGAGAATGAGGAAACAACATATTGAAATCTCCAGGATAGAATGAAGGCATTCTTATGAGGTAAATTTATAGCACCGAGTGCATACATCAAAACTCTAGAAAAAGCCCAAATAAATAGCCTTATGCTGCAACTCAAATGCTTGCAAAGACAGGAACAATCCAATCCTAAAGCTAATAGAAGACAGGAAATAACTAAAATCAGAGCTGAAATCAACAAAATTGAGAACAAAAATAAATACAAATTATCAACAAAACAAAGAGTTGGTTCTTTAATAAAATAAACAGGATCAAAACACCTCTTGCCAACCTCATCAAAAGAAAGAATGAAGTGAAGCAAACAAAATCAAAGATGAAAATGGAGATATCACCACAGACTCTACCAAAATCTTGAAGATTATCAGAACCTATTATGAAAATTTATATTCTGCCAAGTTTGATAATCTAGAGGAGATGTAGATACTTGGCCACATAGGACATCCCCACATTAATATCGGAGAACATGGAAAATCTAAACCAACCTATCTCAGGTAGCAAAATACAAGCAGAAATCAAAGGTCTTCCAAAAAAGAAAAGCCCAGGATCAGATGGATATATGGCAGAATACTACCAAATTATCACAGAAGAGTTAATACAGATTCTTTATAAGCTCTTCCATGAGATTGAAAGGGTGAGAGAACTACCACTTTTTATGAAGAAAATATAACACTGATACCAAACTCCAGCAAAAACACATCAAGAAAAGAAAACTACAGACAAATGCCCTGATGAATAGATGCAAAACTCCTTAATAAAATTCTAGCTAATCAGATCCAAAAGTACATTAAAAAGATAATACAGCATGATCAAGTGGGCTTCATTCCAGGAAACCAGGGGTGGTTCAACATATGCAAATCAATAAATGTAATTCATCATTTAAACACAATTAAAAATAGAAATCATATAATCATCTCACTTGACACAGAAAAGGCTGTTGATAAAATTCAACACCACTTTATGGTCAAAACTCTGAAGAAGACAGGGAATAAGGGAAGATAATTTAACTATGCAAGATCCATTTATGACAGACCCATAGCCAACATTATGCTCAATGGAGAAAGACTGAAAGAATTTCCACTAAATTTAGGAACAAGACAAGGTTGTCCAATTTCACCACTCTTATTCAATATAGTCCTTGAAACCTTTGCCAGAGCTATCAGGCAACAGAAGGAAATCAAAAGAATTTGAATAGGAAAAGAGGAAGTCAAGTTGACTCTATTTGCCGATGACATAATTCTATCCTAGAAGACCAAATAAACTCGACCAGAAGACTTCTAGAGTTTATAGGCACTTTCAGCAAAATAGCTGGCTATAAGATCAACACCAGTAAGTCACTAGCTTTCCTCTACTCCAGCAACAAGTCTGCATATGAAGAAATCAGCAAATCTGTCCCATTCACCATCACCTCCAAAAAAAAAAAAAAATAAAACACTTGGGCATTAACCCTACAAAGGATATTAAGGACCTCTACAACAAAAACTATCAAACACTAAAAAAAGAAATTGTACAAGACCGGAGTAGATTGAAAAACATTCCATGCTCATGGTTAGGCAGAATATAATAAAGATGGCCATTCTACCCAAAGCCCTATAAAGATTCAATGCAATCCCCATCAAGATACCTATGGCATTCATCACAGATACAGGAAAAGCAATTCTCAAGTTCATATGGAATAAGAGGAGACCCAGACTAGCCAAAACATTACTCTATAGAAAGGAAGAAATAGGGGGTATCTCAATTCTTGACCTGAAATTATACTACAGGGCCATAGTAACAAAAACAGCATGATATTGGTATCAAAACAGTACTGAAGACCAATAGAATAGAATAGAGTATTCTGAGATGAACTCCCATACCTTTAACTATTTGATATTTGATAAAGGGAGAAAAAACATAGTGTGAAAGAATGATAGCCGGCTCAACAAATGGTATTGAACAAATTGGACAGCCATGTATGCACAACTGAAATTGTATCCTAACCTTTCACTCTGCACAAAAATTAAATCAAAATGGTTCAAAGATCTGCATATTAAACCAGCAACTTTACAATTGCTTGAAAAAGAAGTAGGATCAACACTACATGACATAGGTGTTGGCACTGCCTTCCTCAACAAGACTCCCATGGTGCAAGCAGTAAAGTCAAGAAAAAAAAATGAATGAGATGCAATTAAACTGAAAAGCTTTTGCACAGCTAAAGAATTAGCCAAAAGTGTCAAGAGAGATCCTACAGAAGGGGAGAAAATCTTTGTCTGCTACACCTTGGTCAGAGAGCTAATAGCCAGAATATACAAAAAAACTAGAAAAAGTAAACACCACAATCACAAACAATCCAATCAATAAATGGGCTACAAATCTAAAATGAAACTTTCACCAGAAGAAGTCCAGAAAGCCCACAAATATATGAGAAAATGCTCCACATCATTAGCTATAAGGGAAATGCAAATCAAAACTTCAATGAGATTCCACCTCCCTCCTGTCAAAGTGGCAAAAATGAAGAATACCAACAATGACAGATGCTGGAAGGGCTGTGGGAAAACAGGAACACTATCACATTGATGCTGGGACTGCAAACTTGTTCAGCCACTCTGGAAAGCTGTATGAAGACTCCTCAAAAAATTAGGGCTGGAACCACATTCTGACCCAGCTATCCCACTCCTGGGTTTTTTCCCAAAAAAGTTAGAATCAGCATATTATAGAGATATGGCTTCATCAATGTTTATAGCAGCTCAATTTACTATAGCTAGACTATAGAACCAACCCAGATCCCCCTCACTCAACAAGTGGATTCAAAAACTTTAGTTCATAGGTACAATGGAATACTACTCAGCCATTAGAGAAAACGATATTATGGCTTTTGCCATCCATTTGCCAAATGGATGGAGATGGAAAGAATTATGGTAAGTGAGGTATCCCAATCTCAGAGACTCAAGGGCCGAATGTTTTCTCTCATTTGTGGAAGCTAGAATACAACCGGAAACAGTATGATAGATGGCTACGCTAATAATAACCTCAACATGTATGAATTTTTACACAAACAGGGAGAATCTTGCCTAGGATACCTAGAGATGTAGGGAGGGGGACAGGGAGGGAGAAGGGATTAGGAAGGACATCAAGGAGACTGGAGGGAGGGAGTATGTGGGAATCAACTCAGAAGGAAATCTCTGACCTCCACAAGAAGTCCATTTAACACAGGGGTTCAATTGGGGGAAACATAGAACCATAGGGAACCCAAGGAGGGAAACCATGGCATGGCATCAGCCTTGGCTAACTAGGTGAATATACATTTGTTCTTGATTGTTTGATAATGATTCCCCCTTAATTTTAAGTCCATATTCAACTAATAAAAAATAAACAAAAACAAAGTCTGCCTATAATAAATCTAACCCAAGAGGTAAAAGACTTCTATAATGAAAATTATAGCACATTGAATAAAAAAATTGAAGAAGACACTAGAAATCCTCCCATGTAGGAACCAGCCTAACAGCCCATCAACAAATGAATGGATAAAGGAAATGTAGTATACACAAAGGATTTTTATTCAACCACAAAGAAGAACGAAATTATGTCATTTGCAGGAAAATGGATGGAAGTTTAGAGCATTATGTGATGCAAAATAAGGCAGAAACTCAAGGGACATCTATTTTCTCTCAGATGAAGAAGCTAGACATAAAAAAGGATCTTAGAAAAATAGAAAAAAAGACTATAGAACAAGAGAAGGGATTTAGAGTGAGGGAAAAGAGGAAAACAAGGGGGGCATATCCATGAATGAAATTGATCAAATTATGTTATGTGCATATATTAATATGCTGCAATTACCACTATTATAACTAATTATTATGCATCAATAAAATCTTTTAAACTGTTCCCTTTGCAAAGTATATAAAACAACCCAAAGGATAATTAGAATACAATATAATCTATTCTTACCCTCCCTTTATTGTGAGGTTTTGTGCTGAAAGCTCCATTAACAACTGGACAATCAATAGCATCAATCTATATTTTCATAGTTATTTCACAAGTGCTGGTTTCTACAGCACCATATGAGGGGAATTGTTTTTAAGATTATTTTAAAACTACCAAAGATGCCTTTTTCTGGAATAAAGCTGATTAACAATAAAGTAAATATTCTTAATAATATTGCATTCATTATTTTTGGAAAAAAATCTGTGTCCTTATCAAAATCTAAATAAGACTGTGATTCACTCACATGGCAGAACCTACTATTTATGTCTAAGCAGGCACATGCAAGTCAGTAGAGAAATGTCTGAATTCACTACAACAGTGCCCTCTTCGCTACGACTATGAGTACTAAGATCTATGAACATTTCAGTACTAAAAATTCTCAGTGTAGGTGAGCATGGTGCCACCTTGAATATTCACCACTCACAGGCTGGCACTTTTGTTATGGGAGCTTACATATGTGACTTATTTCCAGGGCTGCAAGGAAAAGAAAAGAAATTATATATGTACACATATTAGAAAGAGAGAGATAGAGATGATGGGGGGATCCTTGCCACAATTTCTGGCAACATTATCCTAGGTATTGCTAAAGTCATTTTGGTTTGGTTTTAAAACTCTGTCATAAGGGAAACATTGAAATTGTGCTTTATCTTACAGATTGGCAATTAGAACCAAGCTGTCTTCTCTTAAGCAAGAATCTAATACTAGACTTGGGAAAGAAAGCAAGTGTTTTCATAAGTCATGCACCAGAAAATGGTCTCTTCATGAACAGACCAACTTATCCTGCTGTTATCTACTTTCACATTTTCTGATGAGCAGCAACTGCTTAAATGAAGATTAAAGCATACAAACTTCAAATTCCTAATAAATAATATTAACATACTATAGCATCTGAATATTCAGATAAAATCTAAGATTTAAAGTCTAAGACCTATACTTATCTTTAATTTCTTTATTTTTGGACAAATGTATTTCTCTGTAGAACTGTTTACTTTAGCAACAACAAGATGTTAAAACCATGGGGCTTGAGTAGTGGGTCAGTGGTTTTGGCACTTGCCTAGCAAGCAGGAGGTCTCAGGTTCAAACCCCAGCACCACATACACAACTAAGTGTTGGAGCAACAAAGGCCATGTGAAAAACTAAATAAAGTTGTTTCTCTTTAAAAAAAGAAAAAAAGATGTTAAAACCAAAATAAATTACATGTGGACTTCTGTAGGTAAGGCAGTAGGAGGTCTCCATGCTACCTACCTGCATCCTGTATTGTTGGGCACTGTGCAAAAGGAAAATGCTGCACTGGACACCAACACTTCTCCCTCTCCTCCTCTTTCATGTTTCATGTGCTCTGAGCAAAAAGGAGCTCACGCCTGCACCTGAGGGCTACTTCCTCTCTTTCTCTGCACCTTCCGGTTGGTAATAGATGACAACACCAACATAGCAGTCCCTCATTGGCTGGGATAAGCCAGTCTGCCGCTTCACCATTGGTTCCTTAGCTGTCTGCCCTTCCTATAACCATCCATGTGCCTTGGGAATAAACGGGAAGTTCTAAGCTGCCATCCACGCATGAGGTTGACTCGTTTTTCCCCCAGCCGGGAGGGAAGGGACCCCAGCTAGGAGGGTCCGGGATTCCAGCCGCCGGCACTCGCCTCCCTAATTCGTCCTGATTGGCTCCCGGGGGACATTTAAGTGGATTGTCCCGCCTGTGCCTCAGGGATGCACGTCTGAGGTAGCGACAAATGGTGCCCCGTGTGAGGAATTTCTCACGCTCCCGCCAACAGGACATCATCCGCCAGGAAGAAATTAAGGAAATTCTGGCTCAGGTAAGTATGCCCACTTCCCTGGTCTTAGAGCCCCGCCTTCCTTCCTTTTAATCTCTCCATATTCATGTGAATATGCCCACCACCCTGGTCTTAGGGCCCCACCTTCTTTCCTTTTACCCCAATGTTTGAACCTCTCTTTGCTATAGGAGCCCTTATTTCTCTGCTCCTTTTATGGTACTCCTTGTATCCCCCTTTGAAACTTCTTTATCATCTCACCTCCATCATGGATCAATCAGCTAGCAGGATAGACCCTGCCTTGGATTCCCTATGAATTCTCCTTAAGAGCAGAGGGTTGAAGCTTACTGATGGTCAGGCGAAAGCCATATGGGCCATGTTTATTAGGGTGGCCCCCTGGCTACCTGAAAGTAACTTATTTGGCCCAGCCACACGGTATCCATGGGAGCCTGAGGGCTAGAGCAATGGCTCAGAGGTTGCAGCGCTCACAGCGTGCTTGCCTGGCGTGCATTACAGGTCACAGGTTCAAATCCCTATTATTTCTTTTCCATTCCCCTCCACCCAGAAGATATGGAAAAGTTTGCCTTTTACTTCCCTTCTCTTAATTTTAAAGGACGTCCACTAAATCAGGCAGGAGCTTCATTCTCCTGTTATGCCAGGTTCACTAGCCTGCATAACCCAAAAATGCCCAAGAAAAACCTCATTCTATCATTTTGTAGCTTAGCTCCTTTGTAAAAAAAAAAAAAAAAAAAAAAAAAAAAAAAAAAGGAAACACCAGCTAGTTAGCCATCTTTTACAATGCAAATTACATGAGCTAATGCCTAAACCGGTTTGAGACCAGAGGTGGGGGGAGGAGAGCTTGAAATGCTACTTTTAAATTCAAGCGGCTATGAGGCCTAAGGGAAAGGCCAACTGCTCCATGTTCCCAGCCTTTAGATATGCTTAAGGGGCCTACATTCTTGTACTTCGGAGAAAATGTAATAGGGATTCAACTTTAGAAAGCTGATAGGATAGACCCAAAAATACCAACAATCAATTCCTGAGGAGTTTTCTCTTCTTTTCTCTTCATTTGGACACAAAAAGGAAATTGGAAACATCCCATATAGGTTTTC
>PVKS010007254.1:0-73882 GCA_004027875.1 Aplodontia rufa | reverse complement strand
AAAATTTTGAACAGCCATACAAGTTATTAACAAAATAATATAAAATGTGTATAGATTCTGGATATTACAATTACCCCCAGGAGTGCCCCCCAATTACCCTCCCTTATCCTGCCCTTCCCCTTCCCACTATATCTCTCAAAAAAGTATTAGGTTTTAAATCATTACATCTTATCTGGATTTAACACATGCTAATAGACCAACTTTCTCACTGTCCAGGGTCTAGTCCCCACCTCCACAGATGAGTGGAGATTTTGAAGCAAACATTCTAATTTGGGTAAGTGAATGCTGTTAGATACTCACACATACCTAACATGAATATGAGTTCATATTTATGTAATCAATTTGGCATTAGAATCTAAGACCTATAAAAAGCAAATCCCTTTACATAACTACATCAGGAGTCTATCCCAGAGAAGTGATCAGAAATGCGAACAAAGATTTATGTGTAGATGCATTCCCCTTAGTTTCATTTGCTATATTAAAACAGAAGCAGCCTAAAGGCCCCAAATTAGGAAAAGGTTTATATAAACTACATTGCATCTGTATGACATTACAGGATATAGTTATGAAATGAAAATGTGTGATAGGGGTTGGGGATTTAGCTCAGTGGCAGAGCACTTGCCTAGCATGTGCAAGGCCCTGAGTTTGGTCCTCAGCCCTTAAAAAAAAAGAAAGAAAAGAAAAGAAAAAAGAAAACGTGTGATAGTCTTTAATGTCAAGAGATAATGCTTATGTCATGTTGAATGAAAGTGATAATGTATATGAAATATTACCTCAACTATATGAAAATTCATAAAAAGATATGTGCAGATATATAGAAAAAATATGCTCAAGGGGCTAGAGCGGTGGCTCAGCGGTTTCAGCGCTTGCCTGGCAAGTTGTTTCTCTCTTTCTCTTCTCTCTCACTGTCCCTCTCTCTTTAAAAAAAAGATTAGGATTACTTTTTTTAAAATTTTCATATTAAATACTAAAAAAAAAATCTCCAATTATTCAGTGTTAACACATCTCTAATTGTCAAATTTTTGTTTTGATTTCTGTTTTGTTTTGTTTTGAGACAGGGTCTTACTCAATTATCCAGACCGATCTCAAACTCCTAATCCTCTAGTCTCAGCCTCTTGAATAGCTGGGATTACAGGCATGCATCTCTGTACCTAGGTTCTGATTATCAAGCTTATTAAAAAACATATTTTTTGAACAGGGTACCAAAAATGTCCATAAAATTTAATTCTTGAAATATCTCTTAAGACTCTTGTAAACTATAGATTCTCTCTCTCCTTCTACCTCTTTATTTGAAGAGGGGGAGAGGAAGTCTTCTGTCAATAAGGTTACTCAATCTGGACTTGGCTAATTGAAAGGTTATGATGATATTTAATATGTTCCTCTGTCCCCTGTACTTCCTATAGCTATATTCAGAAACTTGATCATTTCAGGTACTATGTTTTGGTAGGAATACTCCTGAGGTAGTTGTATACTTCTTTTGAAGCATGTAATTTTTAGCTGTTTTTTCTTTTGAGTTGTTACCAGCCATTAATAATCATGGTCAAAGGGCTAGAGCGGTGGCTCGGCGGTTACAGCATTTTCCTGGCATGCATGAGGATGCAGGTTTGAACTCCAGCACCACATGCACAACAAAGTTTTGAAGCAACGAGGGTCACATGAAAAACTCAATAAAATTGATTCTCTCTTTCTCTCTCTCACACTGTCTCTCTCTCTTTAAAAAAAATAATAGCTTATTTTATTAAGCATTGCAAAATGTTGATACACTAAGTCCTTTGACAGGTAGAAAGTTAATTCTGTGTCTTCCACTTTTATTTGTTTAGTACTTCTATAAGCAGTAACTTCCAAGTGGAAAATATTTGGTTACCCGGAGTTATGGCTATACAGAAAGGTGAGGTACATGTTTGAATATTTCCCTGTTTTTATCAATTTCCAAAAATAATGAATTTTTTCTCTAGTGTCTTCCAAAGGAGAGGATGTGGGTTTTGTTTATTTAAAATTATTATGTACTTCTAGATTCAAACATATTTAATGTTCATTAATCCTTTCAGGCTATTATTCTTATTTGTACCCAAATTGGCTAATGGGAACCACTTCAGTTAGTGTATGAAGCCTTTTCACATGACCCCAAAAGTCTTTAATAACTTTTTTGGGTTTCTGATATAATAAAACCTTGAAAATTTTCCAAAACCTGCAATTAGTCATTTTTTTCAGAGTCCAGGCGTTTACATATTCAAAATGAGATCTTTTTCCTAATTTTCCTTATTAAAAATTGTGAACAGATATAAAAGCAAAAAAAATAGCAATAAGAACTACTTGCTAGCTACACATCACTCAGATTCTGTAATGATAAGTTCAGCTGAATTTTATTTTGTCTGTGCTCCCACCCACTTCTCACCCACCACCCCATCTCTTCCCACTCTTCCCATTGAACTGGTTGAAGCAAATCCTAGATTTCATACAGTTCTATCTCAAGATATTTTGATGTGTTTCTGAAAGCTAAATATTTTCATTTCCCTTTCTTTCCCTTCCCTTGCAATCACCATCTATGGCGCCTCCTCTTTTTTTTCCCCCTCTTCTCTCTCTCTCTCATTACATATTCTTATGAACTCCTGATTTTAAATATTTTTAACACAATCAGTCTATGGATGGCGAATCTGATGCTGAAATTTTTTCCAACTTGGATAGTGGGAGCCCCTTTAGTCATGCTACTTGGACCTTTTGACATAACCAAAAGTCTTTGCTAACTGTCTTGATTTCTTGATATGACAAAATGTTCCTGGTACATCTTGTACATTTTGCCCCAAAGAATCAGCCATTTTGCCAAAGGCAGTGAAAATATTTGTTTCAATAAGTGCTAGTCTCTTTTAGCTGTAAAATAAATTGATTTCATGATTCTTTAACAGATATTTAAAATGTCTTAGAAAATTCTATAATCATTTTTCAAATTAGCAACCAGATTTTCACAATAACAAGAACAGATGAGTCTGTGTGTTAGTACTTGATAGTCCTGTCGTAAGACAAAGGTTGTCATATTGTATAATACTGAACTGTAGACTTGCATAAAGCCAACTCTATACAAGGTAATATAGCTCAGAAAATATTTTTTTGTGGTTGAAATAACTCTAAAAATGGAGCAATGTAGCAGATATCAGAATTCAAAATTGATTAGGAAATTGCATTGCTCACCAGAGGTTCAGTCAGCCAGATTATACAACTATGGCAAACAACCCCCAAACCTCATAGCTTATAACAATCAAAGTTTATTTATTATTTAATACTAGCCCTGTGCCTGCCAAGTGGTCTTTCTTGAAGGTGTCAACTTCTCTATGCCAGCTCAACATCCCAGGTCACTTCAATGCTACTGTCCCTCTACAGTATCCCAGGCCTCCATGACTACTATGGCAGAGGAAGAAAGAACTAGAGGGTTGAGCATGAGCAAGTAAGTGCATTAGTTCAAAGACAGGCTCGTATATAATTGGCCAAAGACACGTTTCCCTGCCTATTATAAGGGAATACATTTTCATGTGCTCCATAGGTTAGTTCTATCAGTTAAAACTTGTAAAGTTAGTCACACACACACACACACACAAAAAAACAAATTTAAGAAAATGCATGGCGAGAGATAGAAAGTGATATGGAAAATAAGAGACGATGCAAGGTAAATTATGAGCTATTTTGTTGCCATAGAGAGTTTGAAAATGTAATTTTAAGATGGACTTTATGAGAGAGGCAAACACTTTTACCCAGAATGGTTTCTGGTTATGGCAATTACTTCTTCCTTCTAATCCTTACACGGACACACATACATACACACAAATAGACAAAGGACTTGAACTAGGTGCCAGTCGTAGATTCTATTTGAGCTCCAGGGAACACTGCTATTGGCAGTAACTCTGAAAGAGTGAAACTAAAAACTTATAAATTGTAAAAAAAAAAAAAAAAAAAAAATCTTGGAGCTCTTCTACACAGTCTGAATTTCTTTTTATTATGAAAACCTCCTATTTTGGTTTCCTATAGCTGCTATAACAAATAAACATTCACTTGGTAGCTCAAAATGGAAGATATTTCTTTCCTCGTAATTCCAGAGACCAGAAATCCAAATCAAGGTTTCAGTGGAGGATCCAGGGGAGTTTCTTTCCTGCCTCTTTTGTTTCCGGGGACTGTTGGCAGTCCTTCACTGTCACTGAAGCACTCTGATCTTCACCTGTTCCCACAGGACTTTTTCCTCTGGGTCTGCCTCTCCTATGTATCTCATAAATACTCACCATTTGATTTAAGGGACATTGAATAATCCAGAATAGGCTATTCCTCTCCGAAAACTTAACTCTGCAAAGAGTATGTTTCTAAATGGAGTAATATTCACAGTCCTGAGACTGGGAAGGTGTGCACAGGAGGGTTCACCTTTCCACCTACTCCATCTCCACAGAGGTACAATGCACAATGAAACATGCTAGTTGAAATCCAGAGTAAGAAGAGCTTAGCGTGTATACTGATATAAAATCAGAGTGAAACCGTAAAGGAAGAAAAGAGAACACAGTCCCCAAAAGGAAAGCAGAGAAAACATCCTTAGCTCCGAAGTGCTGCAGGTTGAATGTGGGTTCAGCTCCAAATCCATGCTCATCCTGTAGTGCTTTTCTTTCTTTCTTTCTTTTTAAAATGTGGTAATACAAAAAGCTAATGATAGTTGTGGGGGTATAGTTCAATGGCAGAGAAACTGACTGACATGCACAAGGCCCTGGATTCCATCTCTAGCACTGGGGGTGGAGAGTGGAAAGGAGCTAATAACACAAAAACTTTGATTCATTTGAAAGTTGAATTGCAAAACCAAGCTTGATTCGATGAAGCCTAGATGAATAAAATAAGTATAGGTTTTTATAATTTTGGAGATACTCTTAAGGTATTCAGAAAAATGTACTTAAAAGTGAACATCAGTGATTCTGGATAAATGATGTGTGGCAGTAACTTCATGGTTAAATTATAAGCTATTATGTATTATGACATGATTGAATATATGCCTCTTCAAAGTATGCCCAAGATAAATGACCCATATTTCAAGTTAAGCTTTTTACATTAGAAAAGAAGACAACAACCTTGGACCATTACTAAATCCCAGAGCAGAAAGACTGATGTATCACATATTCTAAATATCATTGAGCTGAAGGCAATGAAATTTGTTACATGCTATGATATCAGAGAACGTATGTGAACATTTTAAATGTACTCCATGGTTCACTACTGTTAAGTCCTGATACATCCAGTTGATGCATCGCGTCATCAACCTGCCAGGAAGCCTTTGGAGAGTCATTTGTCCCTGGATCCAAATCAAGTGTGTATCCTGACTGTTAAAAAATATTTTGTTAGACCAAATGACTGAGCTATCTTTGACATCTGCCAAATGAATTATGACAGCAGCTGACCACTTTGGGCCCTAGAGCAATATTACCAGAAAAAGAAAAAAAAAATCTGGTTTTTGTGGTTACTGGTCTTATACAGAAAAATATGCTACATTTTTTGTTATGAATCTTTGTGGAGGCATAAGATTCTTATACTCTTTTGTATCAGAACTTAACAAGGTATAGTATAAATGTTATTAATCCTGTATATTGTTTGAAGAGAAAAATATTGGACTACAGTATAACATTACCTCTAATCACAAGGAAGTCAAAACTTTGCAGAAAGTCAGTGTTGGAGCCTAGCTTACCTGGGTTCAAATTTCAGCTTTCGTACTAAGTAGACTCCTAGTTTTTAAAGTGGGGTGATTGGGGCTGGAGCAGTGGCTCAGTGGTTACAGCTCTTGCCCAGTATGCGCAAGTGCATGGGTTCAAACCCCAGCACCCACATACACAACTAAGTGTCAGAGAAACTAAAGCCATGTGAAAAACTCAATAAAAATTGATTCTCTATGTCTCTCACTATCCTCTCTTTAACAAAATAAAATAAAATAAAGAGGGATGATTAATATCTACCAATGGGATTACTATAAAGTAAACATGCTGAGTACCTTATACACTGTAGGCGTTCATAAAAAGATGACTTCTTCTCTTATTATCTGACAACAGCAGGCTTCCTCTCAAACTGCTAACTTAAAATTTACAAGGATAAATACAGGAATCTGATTATATATAAAACAATGAGGGGCAGATGGGCTTGTGGCCAACTGGGAAATACGTAACCTGCTAGCAGCATTCAAAACCAAAACCATCAACACAATCACAACTATGCAGCAACAGCAGCAAGAAAGCGCACGGTGCTAACCTGACCAAACCTGTCTGTCCATGCTCTCTAAAAACTCAGCTTCTTCCCAACAGTGAACTTAATAACAGTCATTAGAAGTTAATTTGCCTTTGGGCAACTTTATGTTCCAAAAGTGCAAAAGAGCCTTGTACTTTTTTTTTTTTAACAAAGGTTTCTAAATTCACTTTAAACTCTTTTGATCAACACAAGCCAATTTAGTTTTACTGCTCCCCTGATGGTTCAGAAAACTTGAATGGTCTCATATCCACAAGAAATGTAGTATTCAGTTTTTCTGTCTGACTACCTGAATTCCTGGAAGAGCCAACAGAAATAGAAAGAAAGGTAACAGAATATGTTCTGCTTCCCCCAGGCTTTTCTTACAGTGTTATGGTTTTCTTCAGAGCAGAGGCCCACTGAACTAGGTAAGTGCTATGACTTAGTTATAAGACAAAGGCTTTTTTTTTTTTTTTAGTTTTATTATGTCTCTTTGTATTTTGTTATTCCTTTACACTGTGTTTAGGAGAGTTTTGGAAAATACAAAAATCTTACTCACGGTGGAGGTGGGGGGAGCTACTTAAAACAATAACCCACTGTTTAGTGTCCTCTTAACATTTTCATCCTGCAACTATTTGGGGGTTTACTTCCTTGCCAGACACAGTCTTTCTGAAAATTTTTCCATTGGCAGGAGTCCAATGCCATAATGACTTTCAATTAAATCCTCAAGTGCTTCCCTTTCTCTTTGTTATCAGCTCAAACAATTCTTCCTCGGAGTGCTCAATCTAGTCTAATTCTGTGAGCTTCCAGAAGCAGCCTACAAGGTCACAGAGGCAGAAATTCTGATGTTCACCTTGATGTGTAAGTTCCACGCAGCCCTTGCTGGATTCCATGGCCAGCTCAATATGGAAGACAATTGGAGGTCGGGGTGCTTGTAGAGAGAGCGGAGTTGAGGGTACATTCTGAAGTTTGTGGGGACAGAGGACTATTTTCCAAAGTTTTGTGTGGCTGGTAAGGAATTTGAGGCACGCATATGAAATCACTATTCAAAAATTTATCTAGGGATGAAACCTCAATTGGATCAGATACTCGAAAGAAATGACTCATTTCTACACAGGAGACTCCAGTGCTGACCCACAAAGCTGGAAATGTTCTCACTTTCCCAGAATTTATTTCATCTTCCAAATAAATCTTGAATAGTGCCATTTTGTGATCTTTCATATGTCAACATGTCTGCCAGTCATGATTATTTTAATTCTACTTAACTTTTTCAAACAATGTTTCTACAAAGGACTCACTTGAGAGTAACCTCACTAAAGAGCACTCTACAGTTATAGGAAACCAGAAGATGCTTAATATCTTTGACTCACTATCTCTCCACCTTAGTCCTATCTGCTCCCCCTACCCCAACTCAAACCATCAGGTTCTAATTAGGAGTTATGTTAGCTGAGCCCTGTAGCAGTGCCTGTAAGCCCAGTGGCTCAAAAAGGCTAAGAAAAGAGGATCACAACTTTGAGGCCAGCCTCAGCATTTTAGTGAGGCTTGAGGAAACTTAGCTGAGTCGGTGACTCGAAATTCTTTAAAAAAAATTTTTTTTAAGGGTTGAGGATGTAGCTCAATAGTAAAGCACCCCTGAGAAAAATCCTCAGTATCAAAAGAAAAAAAAGTATTATGTTAAATTTTGTGACTTCTAAATAGACTACATGAACTTTTTCACCTTCTCAGGTCATGACTGAAGACACCCACCTATAAACACAAACAAAATCTGAAGAATAAAGTTTTGGTTATGGTAGAGCTCTAACTATATGATCTAACACATTAGGCCTAAACCTCATGGTTCACGGTTCAAGGACATTTTAAAAAAGGGCAGAAATTTTTCACTTTCACAAATGAAAATCCAAGTTTGCTTCTTTGACCTGCTTGTGTGAAAACTGCTTTCTTTTGTTCAGATGGGAAGAGACCAGATGTAAGTCTTAAATCTACTGTCAGGCACTTTGTTCAGTAATCTCTGTATTTCACTGTGTATTCCTTTAGACTTTTTCTTTTGAATTTTGCACATCAATGGCCTTTTGGTTGAGTTGTGTTGCTGAAAATTTGAAGATGTCTCTCATTCCCCGTGATTTGGCCATTAAATAGATTTATAGGTGGGTCTCTTTAGTCATGCCCTGAAAAGGTGATCAGTTTTTGTAATCTATTTAGAAGTCACACAATTTAACATAATTCTACTCTTTCAGTTCTCACCTTATACATTTAATCCATTAAGCTGTTTTATGGAGGCTAAATATGAAAGGGCAGTGGCATGGTAGTATTTCTTAACCTGTTAGCAAGCCTGCAGTATTTTAACAGGAATGAACATCCAATTGCAAATTTCCATTCTCTTTGTATAACATTTATGCAATAAAGAATGAATTGAGTACATGATTTTTCATTTCTAGAGCACTAGGGCTAGTAATGCATGAGCTGCAAGAAGCAAGCATTAATCTATCCAGCTGCGGAGAAATGAAATGTCACTTAGAGGAACTTGTTCTTGCCGCCAGACTCTTTCATAGATTTCTCCATCAAAACGTGGAGAAAAGGGTAATTCTTCTTCCAATTGCTTTATACCATTGCACATCTGCCTTTTTTGTAAGTTCTGACTTAGTTCCTGCATATGGAGTTTACTGAGCCTTGAGTTTTTTATTTCATTTTTTACAAGGAAAAGATGAGGTTTTGTTTTGACAAAGAAAGGTAGGATAGGCGCAAATGAAATACTTTTTTAAAAGAACATTTTTCAATTTTGTTTCTCAACTGCCATTGCTATTTCTGGGCCAGCCTCCTAGTTGCCACGGGTTTTGGATGGTATTACGGGACTGGGGCGGGGGGAGTGCATGTGTGTTTGTATATACAAGGTTAATTATGCTCATTTGTTTTATTGGATGAATTTTCTCTGGCGAATAGAGATCACAAATTTTTAGGTGGACTAGTATCACTAGTAATATCAGTGACAATAAAACACTACAATACAATAGTTACCAGAAAAGCCTAAGCGTTATTTTTAAAGCAGAATAATTTTGTATATAATTATGTCTTTGAAAAATTATATAAAATACTAGGAATTCCTTTGCAAAATATTAGCTCTACCATTAATTTTCTGGTTAAAAAAATCTTTTTCAATGCTTTTTCAGTGCTTTTTCAGGGCCTCAAGCATGCTAGGTGAGCACTCCACCACAAAGCACATAAACATATTTTCTAAAGTAATATAATAAGAAAAATCAAACACACGAACATACACATACACATGTATAGATAGATATAAATATAGGTATAGATATAATCTGGGGGGAAATCAAAGGAGAAAAGAGATCATGTAGGGGGAGACGGGCAGGGAAAGGGAGGGAATTGACCCACAACAAATCGTTATAATGTGTGCATATATGAAAGTGTAACTACAAACCCCTTCATTATGTAAAACTATAATGCACCAATCAAAAAAAAGTAATGTAATGCTTTATAGAATGTTGAACCTAAAGAAAGGGCTTACTTTTAATACATTCGTTTTAAGAGCATTTATTGAAAATAATTTAAATTTTTAAAAAAATGACAGAATCCCATAGTATCATCTATGCCTTGTGAAATAAAACTGTGGCCATTTTAGAATATCAAGCTAAGTGAAATTAGCCAGATTCAGAAACTCAAAGGTCACATGTTTTCCCTCATATGTGGAAGCTATAATAAAATAACAGAAAGAGGGAGAGAAGGATAAGATTACACAAAGAACCAAGAATATAAATTAATGGATGAGCTAAAGGAAGTCTGGAAGAGTATTGGAGGGGACAAGCATTCAAGCCATAGATGCATTATCCCACTGCTACAGGCTGGGATGCCCGAGAACTTTCCAGAGTAAATTAGGAGGGATCTGGGTTTGATGGAGAGAGAGGATTTGCCTTTGAGTGAACAGCTTAATTTCAAAGATGAGCTTAATATTATTTTGACAGCAGGAAATTGAAGTAGAAGTTCTATTCCATTTATTCAACATCTCCTTCTCCCCAAAACATCAGACCCTGCAAGTTGTCCCCATACAGCCCTGGGCCTTGTTACCTAACTGAAACGTTTGCTAATTTTTAAACTCAAATACTTTTTGGTTCTTTATGACAAATGTAAAAACCCAAAATAAAAGTAAACAAAGACACTTAAGGAGCTTTAATGCTAGATGACCTTCAATAAGTTGTTTCTTATGAAGGGAAGGCAAACTTCTCCCATGTTCCAGAATTTGATGTAGATTAATTTTTGTTTTTTACTTTTGTCAGGTATGTATGTTCCTCATGGGCAAATTTCTCTACATGCCTTTCAACCCCTTCCTTCCACAGAGCAGCCAATCCACACGAGTCAGTATTTGCATTCCATGGGGGTAAGGTCCACTGGGACCCTATCAGGGGATTGGTCTTTTTTTTTTTTAACAGAGAGAGAAAAAAATTAATTTTATTTAGTTTTTCATCTTGTTTTCGTTATTCCAACATTTAGTTGTGTGTGTGGAGCTGGGGTTCAAATCTGGGTCTTCACACATGCCTGGCAAGCACAGTACCACTGAGCCACTGCTCCAGCCCCAGGACTGGTCTTAATGAAGTAAGAAATCCTATTTTTAATTTCTCAACACTAATTTTCAAAGTCATCTCTTAACTCTTATACGATGTGAAATAATAAAAAGAAGATTGGAATCTGCACCAGAAAACTTGGAGATTGCTATGACAACCATGAAAAAAGGTTCGTGAAATGTCTTTGAAAATATAACATATTATTCTTTGATTTATAAAGAAATCTTGAGGACCTTTTATGTGCAAGGTACTATTCAAGGCACTGAGGAACAGAAGTGAACCAAACAAAGTATCTATCCTCATAAAGATTACATACTAATGGAGACGAACAAAGAGATTCATTATGATTTTTTTAAAATGTCATTGTCATCATCATCATCATCATCATCATGATGAAATAACACCTTTACTCACTGGTGCTCTGCCTAATGTTTGCACAGTGACCATACAAAGTTTGAAGATGAAGTCTTGGATTTGTTGCTGGCTCAGACGTATGGATTTAAACACAAGCAACTCTTTGAATCTTACAAGGATAATTCCTCATTTCTAAATATGGGACAAAAATAATGCTACACTCACAAGAATGTTTCAATTACTTTAAAAGATGAGAATGCATTCTGTCCATCTTAAAGTACTGTACAGTCCTACATAGACTTGGACCTGTCACTGTTAACGGGGAGGGTTTCTATAGGGAAGCACAATGTTCTTTCCTAGTTTGGCTAGGAAAAATACCTTCAGTACTAGATAAGGGTGGGTATCTCTTTTATTCTAAACATATTGCAGAGGGGAAAAAAATCAAGTGAATTGAAAACAGGAGTGTCTACACTTCCAGATAACATGCATTGTGTTCATGTTACAACATTTAACATGCATAGGCATGAATTGGTCAATGCTATGCCAAGAACAGAGTAAATGACAACTATTCACATATCAGTTCTCCATTGTTCTGATTACAAGCTTATACACTGGGATGATTCATGGTTTACTTGTTTTTCAAGTCACAATTTCAAGCAGCATCATTTGTCTTCTATCAACAACTCAGGCGTAGACCAGGAGTCTGCAGGCTGATCTCTTGTATTTCACTTCATTCCTAGTCTCATTCAGACTGTTACATCTTAAAAGTAAACAGTGCAGGTGGCTTTTTAAATTTTTTCATTTACATTTATTTCTTCCACAGAATTATTTTGGAGATTCTAGCTCCGTGCTAGATACAGAGTAGTTTCATAAATATACTTTATCCACTGAACATCAAGGAACATACCATTGTGTTTGTTCATGTTTTACATGTCAAAATCCAAATTACATATGATTCCAGGAGAACCATATGAATTAGAAACAGACTTAACCCAGAGGAGAGAAAAGAGATAATAGAAAGGGGGCATAACCATTAAGAAGGGCATTCGTTCATTCATATTTTCACTCAAAAACAAATTATGAATGCTTAATATGTACTATGTCCCATACCAGGGACAGGGATGCACCTAAGACACATTATCTGTCTTCAGGAAGAACCAGCTTAGTGGTGGGCTGATCAACATAAATAGTTGTAATACAAATGGGCAATAGAGAAAGGGCATAAGGGTATTAAAATGTATAACCTTAGGGAAGTGATCAGCTCATGAGTGTTTCACTCATAAATGGCAAAAAGACAAGATGTAGTCCATGTGCATGCAGGAGTTGCTCAGTAGAGAGTCATTCACTGAATAACCAGAGATAAAGCTTTACATAATAACTCCACGTGGAGACAGGGGCACCAATGGCAAGGTAAGGAAAACTATATTGGGCTTTTTGATGCTAATGGAAATGGACAGTCTCTCTCTTTCCTGGCTGGCTATATACCCATTGAAGGGATGGGGTTCTGGCAGCTGAATTCACACTTCTTGGTACTAATGGTCAATTTTTTTTCAAAGAATAAACTGTCAGATGGAGATCAATGGCAACTATCTTTGGGGGAAGTTCTACTTTAGTTTAGATAATGTTTCTTTCTGCAGCTGATATTTGAATATTTTCAATTTAAAATAATCATACCACTTTGGTGGGCTGCTTATTCATTCAATTCCAACTCCTTTGTCCTATACAGACATGCCCCAAGAATTCATGACTCATTCACATGGATGCCCATGTAATGGTCTCTTTGGGAAACCATCTTTATATTGAGCATGGTGCTGGTCCATACCCGAAGACACCACTCCTGCAAATTTCTCTACGTAGTCCTGAAACACCAGCTTTACCTTCACAACTGCATCATCCTATTACATAAGAATATGCTTCTGTTCTTTCCAGCTTTAAACAAAACCAAATAAACCTTTTATTTTAAAATAGAAAATTTTAAATATGTGCTGGGCATTCCATGGTAACCTGGAACAACTGCAGACATAGCTGCAGCAGACCCTCGCCTTCAGTTAAGAACCAGACCACACAGACACCATTAGCTCCAAGGCTTTCTATTCAACATCGATGCAGAAAGTGCCATCTTCTCCCAAAAGCCCAGGGTCCAGCCTGCTCAGACAGAAAGCGAGAATGCAATGATTCTGACTAGTCTCCAGGTCACACCAGTCTCTAGGACCGAGGGAAAGTTAAAGAAGGAGATGGCCCTAGAATTGCCATGTGCCTAGAAATAACACCCAGGGAATAGTGATAAAACTTCCTCCGTTAACCTTGATTAGATCATGTTTAAAAAGGGAAAAATTTACGTAGTCTCAAAATAAAGTTGACTTAATTCTGAGTCAGTGAGATTTACTACATAGTTCTATGAAGTTTTAAAAACAATCTCTACCCAATAGTCCCTGCTTTAGCTCAATTTACAATAGCTAAATTATGGAAACAACCCAGATATCCCTCACTGGATGAATGGATCCAAAAACTGTGGTACATTTATACCATGGAGTTTTACCTAGCAATTAGAAACAATGATATTGCAGCCTTTGAAGGTAAATGGATGGCTATGGAAGAAATTATGCTGAGTGAAATAAGCATCACCCAGAGAACCAAGGGTCAAATGTCTTCTTCACTCATCTGTGGAGGCTGGAGCTAGACCCTGGCCATTGGGAAAGTAGGTCAATTCTCATGTTTTAAATTTGGATGAGGTGTAATGACATACAACCTAAGGCATTTGTAGAGATGTATTAGGAAAGGGGGGGAGGGATAAGGGTGGGTAATTGGGGGGGGTCTTGGGGGTAAATCTAATTTTCAGAATTCATATATATATTATATTATTTTCGTAGAAGCTTGTTTGATTATTCAACAAATATATTTCTTAATAAAATATATATATGAAAAAAATCCCTGCTTTAATCTAATAAATCAAAATCATCAAAGACTTAAAATACTAGGTTAAGTATTCAATCCTAAGCATTAGCCATATAACCTACCAGATGCTTTTGGAATAAAAGAGTAAGCATAAATACAAGAAACCAGTTTGTCAGATTTACCAAATATCATGTTGAAGCTCTAAAAGCCAATACTCAGGCCATCTTGAGACTAAAAATGAAAATACCAGCACATTCTATAACTAACTTAATATTGATGGATTATACACTCATAAACACAGCCTACAACTGCCAATCCTGAACTTCTACTTGTTGCCTTCCTTTGCCTAAAAGTAATGCATTTTCTATTAATTTCCTAATTAACTCAAAAACCAATTGCTGGGTTTCTGTAGATAGATATCTCCAAGGTAAAAGAAAAACATTTTGTGTTTGTTGCTTGTGTGCTACTGTTCTTTTCAATGATGGATTAAATCACAAAAGGACCAAAATGTCAGGGCATCGCAAATTCCTGGGAAAGTGACCTTCTGAGGCTATGAGGCTAAGAAAATGCCGAGGTGAAACTGTGAAGATTTGCCCTAACACACCAATGGATCATAGGCAAAGTTTCCTATTCTGCCAAATTTGCTGAAAGAAAAAAATACCTGCTGGGTGCCAGACCCAGGCGTAGGAATGTCAGGCATGGTCTCTTCACATTGGAGCACAGAGCCAATAAATGAAACAGGTACTGTTGTACAGTAAAAAATTTGACTACCTTTGTCTCTGGTTCCTGAGAGAAAATGTCTAAACTCTTGGAATCGCCCAAGTGAGAGAGGTGCTTGACATTAATGGTGGGCCCCTCTGACTGAACCCAAGTTTATGTTAATGAGGTGACCCATAGCGAGCCTCTAGGTAGTTTCTGCCAAAGAGACCAACTATGTGCTTAATGGGTTGGAGCTTTGAGCCCAGTCTGACTTCCCTACCTCTGAGGAGAAGAAAGGGAACTAGGGATTGAGTTCAATCACATGGCCAAGGAGTCAATCAATCAAGCTATTGAATGAAATTCCAATAAAAAAGCTCTAGTGAGCTTCCAGGTTAGTGACACGAAACTGCGTGCTAAGAGGTGACTCATCCTGAGCACAGCACATGGGAAGCTTGTGTTGGGGAATTTCTCAGAGTTCAACCTACATGTCTTTTCATTTGACTAGTCCTGATTAGTTCTTAATAAGAAAATTATAATTGTAAACAGCGTGCCTTTTGGAAATGTGCAATTCATTCTATGAAATTAGAAAACATGAGAGGATACTGGAAATCCCTGAATTTGTAGCCAGTTGGTTAGAAAGGCAGCTGGCGGGGAACCTCAGAGCTTGAGCTGAGGTCTACAGAGTGAGGGGAATCTTGGAGGGGGACTGTGCTCTCAGCCTGTGAAATCTGACTGACTCTGGGTAGTTCGTGTCAGAATCACATTGTACATACACTCAGAGAAAGCGGAAGCACCAGGCAGTAAATGCTAAGAGGTCAGCAAACACTGAGAAACTGCAGTGGCCGAGAGAAACACATAACCCAACCCCTGCACTTTGGTCAGGGAAAACTTTTCACAATTGCCATTTGAAATGACCCTAAGAATGTTTACTTGGTAAAGTTTGAAAGTAAAATAATAAAATAAAATCATCCAAAAATAACCAAATCAATGCTTATGTTTTGAGCATATTTTTTTTTCTTAAAGAGAGAGGGACAGTGAGAGAGAGAAAGAGAGAAACAACTTTAGTTTTTCACATGGCCTTAGTTGCTTCAACACTTAGTTGTGTTTGTGGTGCTGGGGCTTGAACCCAGGTCCTCGTGCTTGCCAGGCAAGCGCCGAAACTGCTGAGCCACCGCTCCAGCCCCAATCCTGATCCTTTAAAGATGACCTAACAAAGCCTCAAATTGAATGACTTTCAGTGCAACAGGGGGTGGAGGGAAGGGGATGGGGAGGGGGGAGGGTATATGAAGAACTCATAGGAGTCTGGTGATGGGGAAGATGGGGGAACCATCCCAGAAGCTGATGTTATTCCTACACTAGATACCCATTTAACACATGAGTTCTTCTGGGGGAAACTGCAATAGATGAAACCCGTAGTAGCTTATCTATGTGTTAGCATTACCCCTGGTTAACAAAGTTTATACACATTGATTGCTACAGTTTTGACAATGTTTCCTCCTCATCTGTATCCTGTATCGCAATATACTTCTAATAAATGTGGGAAAAAAAATAAAGATATATATCAAAGTACTTGTGAATATAATGAGTCTGGGATTTGTTTTATAATAACCCAAAAGATGAAGTAGGATATGAATGAATAAAAATTGATCACATGTTGATAATTATTGAATCTAGATGATAGGTACATGGGATTATGATTTTATTCTTTCTACTTTTGTATACATTTAAAACTCACATAATAAAATGTTAACAAAGACAGCAGCAGCAACAATAGAAAACTACAAAGCTAAGGCCCAGAGACCACATAGGTAATTAGGGACAGTTCAGACCTGAGACTGGACTCTGGACTTCCAATCAAATACTCTTTCCCCTATAATAAGCTGTTTTGCAGAGAAGCCAAACTTCTGGGTACCAGACATGTGCCCAAAGCTTGACAAGCCAACGGGTGAACCAGGGGGAACACTGTGGTGCGATCAAATACTCATACAAGCAGCTCATCAGCAAGCAGCCAAGTGGCAAATTGGGATTGACTGGGAGTGCAGAGCAGCTGTTGACTTTTGAAGTATTGCCCAGAACTCTTGGCTTATCCCCACTTGGTGTTTAAGGGAGCCATTTCAAAAGCAGCTCAGTCTTCAAAATGCCCAAACATAGTTGAAAGTCGGCTTCATCTATCGCTAGACTTCTCTTGATCATATCACAAGACTTAGTCATTGCTGAGATCTATGTAGTCTGATTACCATGGGGTCTCATGATGATAGCTGAGGTCACAACTGCCTGGGCACCAAAGATTAGAGAAGAGTTATTTTGGAGTGTCATTTCCATATTACTCAAAGCAACTATTTGTCTAGACACTAAAGTTAAGACACTATTGCTGTGCCTCTTGCATTGTTGGGACATGTGGGCATACGAGTAGGTCTATGGGCAGATGAAGACCAACGGAAGATCATACTGAAAATCAGGAAGGTGATAAGAGTGGCAGTGGCGGCAGCACAAAACCAGGAAAAAAGCACAGAAACATTTCCAAGTAGAGAGACACTGGGCAATGTTCAAATGCTGCTGGCTGGGCCAATGGTCACTGCCATTTTGCGGTGTCCTGATTTCTGGGTTGTGACAGATATTCAGAGGTTGAGGATCTCCTTTAAGGTCATGTGTGGCAAAGCCATGGTCAAAGTTTTCTATTCTCAGTACTAACACTAACACTATGATTCTTTCACAATCAATATTCAAGTGTACTTCAGGCAGTTACTCCTGTTTCTACTGTTTTTTCCTTTCCAGTGTTCATTACCATTTTTATTTTTTTAAAGAGAGAGAGAGAGAGAGACACACACACACACAGAGTGTGTGTGTGAGAGAGAATCAATTTTATTTAGCTTTCCATCTGGTCTTGGTTTCTGCAACACTTAGTTGTGTATGTGGTGCTGGGATTTGAACCCAGGTCCTTACATATGCCAGGCAAGCACTATAACCCCTGAGAAATTGCTCCATCCCCCCACTTTTCTTTCTAACAGCACCTCATACCTCCTTAAAAAAACGATCACTGCCCCATGGGTAGGGCTGGTGGAGTTAAATGGGTGGGTATGATTTGACCCAGGTTTGCTATTTGACTTCCTAGTGGGATATTGCAGTTGTCATTTATAGTAATAGTGACCTCCTAAAGAGAGTGTCTTTTGGATCCTCCTCTTTAGAGCTCTAAAACATTTTTTTTTTTCAGTATCCTGTCCTTTCAAAGGCCAGGATCTTTTTTTCCATTACTGTGACTTGTCTCTTTTCTACAAGATTCTCTTTTTCCTTAAGTTGGAATTGGTTTATGTTGCCTACAACAAAACCTAAATGATATTTTGTCTGCAAATATCAGCCAATTTTTAAAAGAGAACAAATCAAATCAATGATATTATATTTTAATTTATTAGGGGGGCAGAATTTTGAGTCATATCTAACTCAAGCTATTTGCATACACTAAAACCAATTCTTCTATGCTCTGACTTGTTCTTTTTCCGCATATATTTTATTGGTGCAGTATGAGCACACATACTGGCAGCTTTCATTATTACGTCTTTATACACTTGTCAATTCTTTTCATCTATACTTTCAAAAAGAGATTTAGTTATAGTTTTTCAAAATTCATCCCAAAAAAGAAATTATAGTCTGAAAAAACTTAGTATAAGCTTATATGATGAGTATTTCTTTTGGTTAGGTACCCATGAGACTATAGGGTGAATGAAGATCATTTATTGGACAAGGGGAAAGGCAAATGGGCTTCATACCTGATGCAATCAATGAGCCTTCTTATTTTTAGGTGATACTTGAACCTTTGAAGATGAATGGTCATCTTAGCCTTCAGAGAGGAGTAAAGTAGAATTCTGGAGCTTTTCCTTTTCTAAGGTTCATTTATAATGGTCCATTCTGGCTCCCTGTTATGAACTGAATTGTGTCCCCCCAAAACTGCTACATTGAAACCCGATTCCAAGTGTTATATTTGTCGATAAATTTTCTAAGGAGGTATTCAATAATGAATGAAGTCATAAAGTGGAGTCTTCACCCAATAGGACTAATGTTCATATAAGAGGGGAAGAGACACTAGAGCATTCTCTCTCTCTCTCTCTCTCTCTCTCTTCACATGGTGGAATGATTATGTGAGGACAAGATCAGAGGGGACCAAAGTCTGCTAGCCAGGAAGAGAGGCCTCACCAAAAACCAACTCTGAGAGTATCTTGATCTTGAACTGTGAGAAAATGAATTTCTGTTGTTTAAGGCACCAGGTCTGTGGTATTTTGTTACAGCAGCCTGAGCAGACTGTATGCTCCCTGCACGCTCTACAATGCTGTTATCCATGGTCACTTTCCAATTTCAGGTACCTCCTGTCAACTGTGATCCAAAACTGTTAATGGAAAATTCAAGAAACAAATAATTTGTAAGTTTTAAATTTTGGACCATTCTAGGTAGCATGATGAAATCTCAGGTGACCCAGCTTTATCCTGCCCAGGATAAATCATTTCATTGTTTAGCATGTCCAGAAGATAGATAGACAGATGATAGATAGATATAAAACTTCCCCTATGGCAGTAAGAGAGAGACCACATTCACATAACCCTCATTGTAGTTATTGTTATAATTAATTGTTATAATTATTCTATTTTGTTACTTTAGTTATTATTATCAATCTTTTTCTGTGCCTAATTTATAAATTCAGTCTTATCATAGGCATAGTTGTATAGGAAGACTATATAAGGTCTGGTCCTATTTGCAGTTCAGGAGTACACTGAGGATCCTCCGTGGATAAGGAGACTCCTATACACGGTATTTCCATCTAGAAGCCTCCTGCAGGTCCCAACAGCCTGTGATTCTCAGGTAAGATCAATTTAACATTTCTATCAATAACCCCAACTTGACAGACTCTCAGCTCCCTTCCTCCTTCCCCCCGTTTTCGTTTCCCTTCTTGCACGCCGTTCCTGGTTCCACGCTCTTCCTATGCTCTATGGTTACCGTGTGGCCCCAGCGATGCTTCTGCTACAGTGCCAGGTTCTCTCCATTGCTACCTTCCAGCACTTGAATGGTGGTGTTTACCTGCTTTGGACCTCCCAGACTTTAGGAACTATGATCTTTGTGCTTTTCCCTCTGAGTCCCCTTGACATTCTTGCATGTCTTTGTGCCAATAGCTGTTATCCAGTCAGTATACCTTCCTGCTTTCTTTTTTCTTTTTAATTCCACAAATGTACATAATCTTCTTTAGCCTTGCATACATATGGGACTTCTGGGGGTTAGATCAGGATGGGTTCAAGTCCAGCTTCAATCTGTGCTTGGGAACATTGTGCTCTTTTTTCTTCTCTCCTCCCACCCTTCCCCATACGTAAACTCCAGTGCGCTCTATCACTGAGCTACATCCCCAACCTTTAAAAATTTTTTTCTTTTTAATTTTGAGGCAAGTCCTTACTAAGTTGCCCAGGATGACCTCAAGCTTGTCCTCCTGCCTCAACCTCCTGAGTCCCTGAGATTACAGGCATGCTCCACAAGCCCAGCTTTTGGGCCCCTTCCCTTGCACCTGCTCTTGTGCTTGGTTTATGATAAGGGATTCCATGATCTCTTCTGCAGTCTAACCTCCATTGTCCTCATTCACACCCCTTCAGTATGTATCTCAACCTAGGGTGTAAGAAGGGTTCAAGATCTTTCCGTGGAGTTTGCTGTGACCCATGCAAATCAGTGGATGTATGCTGTGGAGTTAAGGTTCATGTTTCCCCCCAAATCCATGTGTTGGAACCTAATCCGCAAGGTGAGGGTACTGGGAGGTGGGGTTGTTAGTGCCCTTATAAAAGAGACCCCAGAGGGCTCCCTCCCTGCCTCTGCCACAGTGAGTGAGTCAAGGAGGAGGCAGCTGCCTGTGAGAAAAGGGGGGCCCTCAGCAGACACTGAACCTGCCAGTGCCTCTGTCCTAGCTGCCCAGCATCCAGAACTGCAAGCAATAAATTGCGGTTGTTTATAAGCTATCCAGTCTGTGGTATTCTGGTGTGGCTGCCTGAGCAGACCAAGCCAGTGTATCTAGATAGTGGCTGGAGGCTTGTGTAGGTTTCCCCACTATCACATCACAGGTTCATCTCCAGCCAAGTGGTTAGCTCAATTCCTGCGGCACTCTTGCCAGTTGGAATTTTGAAAAAATTCCATTTTAGCTGAGCTCCTAAGATGCAGAGGTGAAAAATGCATTCAAACGAGCGAGGAAGACAGCACTGTCATAGCTCAAACAATCCCAGAGAGGATTCGCCCTCCTCTTATGCTTTGTGTATTCTTGCTTGCTACTCACCCTGCATGGTCTCCCCAGACATACCCAAGCTTGTTTGGACTCCACTCGAACCCCAAATTCCTTTAGTTGTTGTGTACTTTTTCCCCCTCCAATATCAGATGGAAGCATTTAGAGCCTCTGATAATCGCCCCTGTCCTTCTCCCTTCTGGAGAGCTGCGGGCAACAGTGATGGCCTGCTTTCCTTATACAAATACCTGAGGAGTATGATTTGGGCCCATCTTTATTGTGGCCAGATACCAGGTCTAGGCCACAAAGGTACATTTCTACCCTGCCTTTCACTGGGACTTGGTTTTGCAGAGGGGAAAGCGCTGTATCCTATTACATACTTCACTCTGCTGTGCCTTTAAGGTTAAAACCTCAAGGAGGAGATAGAGCTGTGGTTCAGTGGTAGAGCACTTGCCTACCTTCTATGAGCACCTGAGTTCAAGCTCCAGTTTTACATAAAAGCAAAAAAAAAAAAAAAAGCCATTAGAGGTGCTGATGGCATAACAAACATCATTCATCCCCTGACATAACTACTTGTTTTGGAGAATGGATATAGTACATGAGAGAAAAAAAATCTTTTCCCCTACCCTCCTGGGTTCTCTGGCTAGGGTTCCATAAATCAGGCTAGCAGAATAGAGATTAACATGAGAAAAGTGTTCTAACTTAGGCAATATAAGTTTTATGTGATATAGGAGGCTTCATAAGGAATCGATGACCCAAGAAATAATTAAGCCTGAACATTTTTATACTAGGATTGAGGACGAGTGGAAAGGCGTGGGAAAATGGGATAGGACAGAAGGCATGAGGTAAGGAAAGGAAGCTGAGGCCACTCAGCAAGGCATTTTGAGTCAGAGTCCTCTTGGCGTAACTCCAACTTTAGTCACAGGGTGTTCCAGTGTTCTGGCTATGAGGGTCTTATGACCCGGTTCAGTAGAGACGAGGGGAAATCGGAGCCCTCTCAGTGCCAGCCGTTCTTAGGATTCCTTCAGCATTCAATATCTGACCAGCCAAGGTTCCATATTTTAGGGTGTCAGGTTCTGAACCCTGTCAACAAATAAAGCAGAGGTGACTTTCAGTGACTTTCCCACTTTACATTGGTTCTGTCTGCAGAATCAAAGATATCAAGCCAGAAAGCCAGGATCTGTCAGCTTTCCAAGAAGTTTAAGAAAGAGGGAAAAAAAACATAGCTGAGATGTTCCGTGAATAAACAAGAAATCCCCTTTTGCTAATTTCTGACAAATTCTGTAAGGTGAGAGATTCCAAGCTACAAAACAAGTATCAGTGCTTCCCTCTCATCATTACGTCGGTAACTACAGGAAGTGGCACGTCTTTCTGTTAATTCGTTAATGTCAACACTTCTATGTCCTTTCTTTTGTAACTTTAACATTAATGTTGTAATGCGGAATTGTAGGTTATTGTTATTTGAATTTAGCAAACTCAGGAATAGTTTGCCTTAAACTCTGGCCCTATTAAGGTGTTACCTTTGCTGTGGTTTGGTTTTCGTGTTTTGAATATGTAAGGCACGTGTAAAGTTGAAATAGTGATTTCCAAAGTCAATTATTCCATATTTTTCCACATTAATAGTTATACCACTTTCAAAATTTCATTCTTTGAAACTATAGATTCAGGAAAGAATGCCAGTAGTCATTCCTGGGGAAAAAAACATGTCAAGACCTCTTACCTCAAGTTACCTATTTAATTATCACCCATGTAATTCCCACCATAACATGCCATGTAAAACCACCATGATGATTATTACTTTTTTTTTTTTAAGACAGAGAGAGGGACAGTGAGAGAGAAAGAGAGAATCAATTTAATTTTTCACATGACTTTCATTGCTCTGATACGTCACTGTGTATGTGGTGCTGGGGTTTGAGCTCTGGTCCTCGTACATGCCAGGCAAGCGCTGTAACTGCTGAGCCACCACTCTATCCCCCTTTAGTGACTATTTTTGGTTTAGGTTTTCAAGACAAATGCATATTTTGTGGCTGTGGGGAGAATTGACATCATATCCATCTGTCCCCCCACAGTAGGCTCCACCAAATACATGTGTCTGGTTTTTAATAGACATTACTGCAAACACTCAAATTTGGGGATCAGACTAATTTCAGAGACAGTGATAGTGCCAAAAATAATGACTGAATCATATAAAGTAGTCTTCCTTAACTCTGCCCAGGTTATCAGTAAATTTATCTTTCCAAAGAAATTAAATCTGACTGGCATCATTCAACCAAGAATGGGTGGCCAAACAGACATTGAGGGGGGATAAAAAGTGCCGTATTGGCTCTGAGAAGATAATTAACTGGGAAGTCATTATGCTAAGTGCCTTGGGCTTCCAAGTAAGCATATCCAAACTGAGAGGGGCTGAAGCAGCGCACTTGCCTGGCATGTGCAAGGACCCTGGTTCGAACCCCAGCACCATGCACAGAATGAAGTGTCCAAGCAAAGAAAGTTAAATGAAAACTTTCTCTCTCTCTCTTGCTGTCCCTCTCTTTCTTTAAAATAAAAAACAAATAAAAAATTCCACCAGAACCCAAATCAATATAAATAGTAAAACAGAACCCAAGCTTAAGCAATAAGAAACTGCAAACTAATCCCCTAAACCAAAAGTTGACACAGGAGCACATGCAAATATGGCAAATACCTAGATGTAACCAATCAAATAATTGTTTAACTTTGCTTCTGAGTTCAGTCTGTGAAATTGCTCTGCTCATGCTGCTGGTGCAGGGCTCTCCGAACCTTGCTGCCCAATTCATGAATCCTGGACAACAAGTTAACTCCGTTGAATTATTTTTGCTTAAAGGTATTCATTTAGCAATGTTAAATTTTTGACACTTGCTAAAACAAAAAGGCAGCTTATTGCAATAAGCCTGAATAAAGTTGTGTTTTTGTTTTAACAAGTGCCCAATTCCTGTGAAAATGATTTAAAAACATTTCTAGTGTCTAAGGGATTCACTTAGAGAGAAGGAGGTATTATTTGAGAAATTGAAGACTGAATTAAAGATGTTCTTGAGTGGTTGTTGCTGTTGCTCTTGAATTTATTTTGCTAGGATTTTTCCTAATATTTTCTTATTGTGAAAATAATATGCGTTTCTCTTATCAAAATGAGAAAAATCCAATATTTGTTTTAAAAAAGAATAAAAGTCACTCACATTTCTTTATATTTCTCTGGTTTCTGAGAAGAAAAAAAAAAACCCTACATTCTTCACAGACAAAATATGCAGATTGACTTTTTAAAATCCACTAATAATGAATGCTATCTCCTTGACCAAGTCTGGCACCGGCTTCGTGTTTTTTTTTTTTTTTTTTTTTTTTTTTTTTTTTTTTTTTTTTTTTTTTTTTTTTTTTTTTTTTTTTTTTTTTTTTTTTTTTTTTTTTGTCTGTTTTGTTTTTTATTGTTGATGTTTTTGGTATCAGGGATTGAACCTAGCACTTAATCACTGAGCCACATCCCCAGTCCTTTTTATGTTTTTTTTTGAGACAGGATCTTGCTAGGTTGCTTAGGGCCTCACTAAATTGCTGAGGCTGATTTTAATCTTGCAATCCTCCTGTCTCAGCTCCCAGAGCTGCTGGGATTATAGATAGGCATTACCATACTCTGTGTTTTTGTTTTTACAAATACATTTTTTTTGTTTTTCTGGCACCTGTACATTTCATTTTCCAATTATACCCTGTCTTTGGCAAGTCCTCAAGTGCCCAGTTTTAGCAAGAATCCTATCAGATCAGTTCAGCCACAATCTCCCATCTTCAATATCTACTCATCCTGCAGATCGGACCCAGTGCCTCAGCCCCCAGCATCCCCCAGGTGATTTCAATCATGCTCACCTGACTTCAGCAAAATTTCTCACAGGTCATTTTTGTAATATTTACCCTCACTTCTGTAATTTTTCTATCTATAAACTACCTCCACCTTGGACATAAATTCTACTTTTCTTTATTTTACTCATAGTTAAGTCCAATCTTTCTTCCCTTCTGTAAAACTCCATCACAATCATCCTCACCACTCCCCCTTTAAATGTCCTTGAAGTCTTGTCTGGGATGTGAACTCAAACTTAATCATTAGGCTCAGTCTGTCCTGCACATCAGTAAAAGAGATGATCCCCGTGAACCCAGTAGGCTCTCTCCATCTCATGCTGTGACAATGGTCTGCTTTATGTTTTGAATATAGCACTTAATGCTCTGCCACTGTGGTTTATTTTTAAAGAGGACAATTTTCTTTCTGTACCTTTCCCTCCCCTGCCTAATCTTTCCCCCTCCCTAATCCTGATGCAAACAGGATTACCGTTCTTTCCCTTCCTAGGCACAGTTGTCTGTCCTTGAGCAGACACCCAACACAGGAAGGAAGTAATTCAGACTTTGGGGAGGGTACCAGAAGACCTCAGAAATGACTATCTACCAAATTAACAAGTGAATGACAGCTCTGGACAGAGAACACAGGGAATATGGCCTTAAAAACCCTCCTGTTCTCCTTGATGGGCAGAATCATAGCCTCTGGGACAGGTGTCCCCTGTGTTTCTCCTTTGCTAGCAAAACAATAAACCTTTATTTTCTTTTTTCTTGAAACTCTGGCTTGTTATAGCATTGGCACTGGGGATAAGATCTGTCCTAGGCTTTGGTAACAAATTTGGCAACCATGAAGGGACCCAAGAGCCACCCCCACTCTGCTTTCTTGTTCAGGACTGGAACTCCAAGCAACTCCACTTCCACGCTGAGAATGAAAGGGGAAGTTGTTGAGAGCCAACTGCTGGAGAATTAGATGGGTGAGTTTCTTCAGGTTGAACCAGAGGAGCTGTTCCTGTGAGTAAAGGGAGGGACTGAAGGACTGCCCCAGCAGCTGCTGAAGCCCCTTTAGAGTGGGGAACTCCCACCTTCACTCCTTGAACCTAATGGATTGCTCCACCTTGGTCTACTTTAAGAAAAAGGAATCTGAATGCTGCAAGTTGCGACACCCTTGGCCATCTGGTAAGTTCCCCAGTGTGCACATCGAGCCCATTGATTCCACACATCTGATTCCTTTTCCTGGGAACATCTGGTCCCTCTTTGTGGAGGACATCTGTGGCGTCACTTGTGTAGGAGTCATGGTTAAGTGGTACTCAAGAACCTAGGGATATTTATTTCCATCTAATCTGTTCTAAATTCTCATCTGTTTATTAGCCTTAGATTTGGGAATTACCTATGGTCTGTCTGAGTTTTGTTTGCATCTGTTTTGGCCCCTTTTAAGACATGCTGTGTTAATCCTGTAGGTAGTTTATTGGGAAAGATCTTTGCTGGACTGTTTGTTTACTGTCATTTTAGCCTGTCCACCATGGTTTTGGGGATCCTTTCTGGTTGTCTACCTCTGTGTTTCTTTCTTTTTTCTTTTTTTGTACAGTTGGAATTGTTCTGTTAGAAGTAAAGTAAGTGGAAGACAGGCCACCTATAAATATAAGCCTATCTAAGAAAAAGATGATGTTTTACTATAATGATCTGGCCTTTGAATAGTTTTCTGAATTATTATACAGTCTTCCATTTGGAGTTGGTCTGTCACAGGTAAAAAAAGTGGAAGAACTTCTGTATGTGCAGGTCTGTCCGCTTTAAAGGTTCCCATCTGTCAGCTGTGATTTTGGGGATTCTTTCCGTTTGTCTGTCTCTGTGTTTGTTTTGTTTTGTTTTTTTGTTTTTTGGTTTTTTTTTTTTTTTGTATCTGTTACTATCCCTTTAAGATATGTGCATTTCTATGTTGATCTTACAGTTGGTCTCTTGGGAAGAAAGATGGGCTGGATGAATCACCTATAGGTTTATTTCTGTTTAAGAGAAAGATGTTCTATTGTAGTACAATCTAGCCTTTGAATGGTTTTTCTGGATTACTTTACAATCTTGCAGATGGAGCTGGTCTGTTAAAGTATATGACAGAGATTCTATATGTACAGGCATTTATGTAGATGCATGATAAGGAGTCTGAACTTTCAGAAACTAAGTTGAGGTTACAAAAAGGCACTGCCTCTGGTGTGCAAGGATAGTAGGGAACCAGAAGAAAAGGTTAAAAAAAAAAAAGATTTAAGCCCTTTCAACCCAAAGATGGTATGGTAGTCCCAGCATTGTGTCTCAGCCTGGCCCCAGGCAGCTACAGATGATCTGGCTGTGGGTTAGAGACACTAGCCCTGGGCTCCGAGGGGTGGGGTGGGGATCAAGGAAAGCTGCCTGTGTTATAGAAAAATACGCAGAGAACCTGGTCTCTGTTCTGCCTTCCAGCCCATTTTCATGCATAAGGGGTGGAGGCTACTGGCCACGAAGGACATGGAAGTATCTTCCAGCACTGTTAGTTTATGACTTGGGACAGGAATTGTCTTCCTTTTTAGGATCTGAGAGGACAGCATTTGGCTAGGGGATATCCATCACTGGGTGGAGCCAGTCTTGCACTGCTGGTATCCCATTAACTAAATGCATGCAAAGGCTGGCAGGATAAAGAACTGCACCCAGAAAAGGAAACCATCATCAACAACAAAAAACCCCATAAACTATGGCCAACCTGTGTCTTGTTGACAGCCTCTGCAAAGGGTTCTTCAAGGAAGCCTAAAGAACGGAGGGAAAGGGCTTCCTCCACTGAATATCAATGTGCTTCATAGAAGAAAAAGGCCCAAAAACCATTGTTGTAAGGATTACTGTGACCTTAAAATAATCAGGGGATATAATACATAACTAAGTAAAAGTTTAAGATTGTAATCTTGGTTCATAGCTGTTACACAAACTAAATATATATTTGCTCTTGAAATTTTCATTTGTATTTCTTCTTGTAACCTAAAATATTGCCTGTTAGTGGTTTACAGAAGTACTCCTTTTAATAGAACAATCTGAGATAATTTGAGATAAAAAGTGATCACCTGCAGGACAGATAGGATATAATGCTGACTTCCAGTATTAATACTGACTTCTATTACATGGAAGGGGTAACTGTAAAATTATAGAAATTGAAGTTAAAGAACATTACGCCCACTTCAAGACTGGTGAAACTGGCCTGCTGGATGTTGAAAACTAAAACTTGGAGACCGAATTCAAGTAAGTAAAAGGGCCAAGGAAAAGAAGCAAAATTTTGGTCCTGGCCTTTAGGGTCAGCCAGGACCCAGAGAATGATAGGATCCGTTTGCCTTGAACCTCTGAATCACAGAGGACCCTAGAGAACAGGAAGCCAAGAGTGCTCTTTCTACAAAGAGGAGGGTCATTGGATAGGGAAACATCCCTGATACTTCCAAGGGAAGACAATTGTATTTAGCAAGACCCTGACCCATCCTGGCAGATGGCACAACTAGAAGACTAAAGAGCCAAGAGGCTTCTCATCTTCCTAAGAGTGATCTCTAGAGAATGTCTGTTGACTCTAACAACAGATAGGAAAAAGGTCAATTTTGACCAGCTTGGTATAAAACATCTGGCAGGAGAGTATAACCAAACATAGCCATACATGTACATTAAGTAAAAGACAATGACTCTTTGTGTAATTAAAAATGTATGCTTGTGTCAGTCCTCCCAAAAGTAAACTGCAGACTATAAAGGAAAGTTTTTTTGTGTGGGGCTGTGTAATAATATTGATCAGAAAGAATGGTAGTCAATTTGAGCCTAATCTCATAGACCTGCAAGTCTTTGTAACCTCCTGTATAGATAAACTTGATCTGCTTTTCACTGCTATGACTGAGTTACTGACTTCATGATTTCAGAGACTGACTGAAATACTAATAGCTTTTGTGCTAATTGTTTACAAAACAGTAATGCTTTGATGTCTTGTTTATTGTCATTTTAGCATGATCTCTGCCCTATGTATTCCTTGTCCAATTGATGCTGGTTTGGTGGATGTTGGATTCCTCTCCTCTTGGAGTTGAAGAATGAAACTGAGGGACACCAAGGCAAGCATAGTAGACAAACTTTATTTTATAGAAAGCAAAGCTTAGGGAAAAGAGCAGACTTCCCCCAGAGTGGGAGAATGGGACAGAGCTGAAGAGGCAGTTAGTTTGCCCTTTATATATGATGTCTTCTCCTCAGTTGGTCATTGCTCCACTGCCCGGTACCTAGGACATGGGTGGGGGAGTTCTGGTCTAGTCTTTGGTTTATGCCTCAGACACCAATAGAAAGAATGTGGTTCCTTTCTTAGCAGAAGGGAGTGTCTGCATCTGGACTCATCTTGTCAGACCCTCCTTATTAGCATTGGGTATTACACATTGATCTTAAAGGAAAAACTGGTTTTCTCTTGATGGACTGGAACATTCTTACTGCTGTGATTGCCTAACTTTTCCCCCTGTCTCACAGTCACCTGACAGCTGCCACCATAGACCTCTAGACTGCCCTAATGCTAAATATACTTAACTGCCCATGATAGAGAACAAGGACTTTGGGTCACTTCCCCCAACTTCGGCCCCCTCTCATCAGGAAGCAGCTTGGAGATGTCCTTGCCCATTTTCCATAGAAATGGCATGTGGATGTGGACAGTGGGGATATAACAGTCTACTTTATGTTTTGATTATAGCCCTTAATGTCCTGCCACTGTGGCTTATTTTTAAAGAGGACTGTTCTCCCTCTACCTCCTAATCTTTCCCCCTCCCTAATTCTGAGGTGAACAGGATTACCCTTCTTTCCCACCCTAGGCACAGTTGTCTGTCCTTGACATGCAACATGCCAAAGAAGTACTTCAGACTTTGGGGAGTGTACCAGAAGAACTCAGAAATGACTATCTACTAAATTAACAAGTGAATGACAACTCTGGACAGAGAACACAAGGATTGTGGCCTTTAAAACCTCCTGTTCTACCTGATGGGCAGAATCACAGTCTCTGGAACACAATCCCCTGTGTTCCTCCTTTGCTAGCAAAGTAATAAACCTTCTTTTTTCCTTTTTCTCAAAACCGTGTCCTTGTTATTGAATTGGCAGTGGGGACAAGGACTGAGCTTTCTATAACAATACTATTTTTTACTTTTGTGGTACAGGAGATCAATCCCAGGATGTTGGATGTTCTAAACAAGTGTTCTGCCACTGAACTACATCCCCAAACCACCATTCCATAGTATTTAAAAATACTTTTTTTTTCAAATCTTACATTCCTATCAACTTTCCTATGCTATTTCAGCCTTCAAAAATTATTCACATTTATGTTCGATGTAATTCCTTAACCCGATAACCTTCTTGTTATTTTTGTAATGTAAATGACACTAGTGGAAAACTGAAAAGCTGACACACTTTTGCAGGACAGACCAAGCCTGGTGATTATTTTTTATGTTCATTTACACAAGAAAGCAAACATCTTATTCCTGATTTCTGACACCAATTCACCAGAGCCTCTTGGAACATTTTAGTGGGGCTGAGTGAGTAGAAAGTGAAGGATAGGAGGAGGGGAGCGTGACAATCCCTGCTTTGCCTTCAGGCTCCAAGAAAACGACACAATGAGGATTTACCGGGAAGGGAAGCAAGAATTGGTTGGTCTCTTTAAGGCGCAAGGAACTTCTATATCCTCAAATTATTATTCCAAAAAGATTTTGCTTTCCATTTACTCACAAGGACCAGACCCAAAAGGTACTTAATTTTAAATGAGCACACAAATAATTAGAAACAAAACAAACTCTTAACAAGATGAACAATAAAATCATGCTCCCCCCTTACTTAAAATTCCTGGATGCTTTCTAGTAACTGACATGGTAAATAAGACCTGCTGCAGAAAATCAAGACAAAATGTGGATGCGTTGTTTTTTTGAAAGGCAGACATTTTTCCGAGAGAACGTGTGCACCATGCTTTATTAGAAAATCACATCTTTCCCCATTTTTCATCTCTCACATACTGGCCATGGCAAGCAGGTTGAACAGATGTGATGAAAGCACTAATACCAGTCTTGGGAACATGTAGACAAAGTATTTCTTTGGAAACGCTCACCTTTAAATTCCATCAGTTCAATCTGATACACCGAGAACCTGGATTAGGGAAATGATTTATACAGCACAGGCTGTTTGTCCAGACTTGGAACCCTTTCGTAATACAAAAAACATGAAGATGAATTTAATTTTTCTCCCATGAATTGGCACAAGGTTTAACGTCTTGGTGTGATGGAGATAACTGCATTTGTTTTAGTGCTAATAAATTCACCTTAGTAAGAATTGTTCTTTCTTTTCTTTTCCTTCTAGACACATTCATCTCCAACTCTCCCCTGTGAAAGAGCTGCATAACCAGTCAAAGAACAAGTATATAGGATTAGCACATTATGAAGAATAAAGAGAAGCTTTCAGCTCTCTGTCATGGATGATATTTATCACATTCTTCACGACTGGCTCTAATAACAGTGCAGAGATAAAATAGGCTTGATGCATCTCTCCTGTATGAGAATTTTACAACTGCAACTATAAAAAATCCAGGAGATGAAACACGCACTTTTCCCCTCTTGCAGATTTTATTAGTCTTAAAAATGGGAGGTGTGTGTGTGTGGGGGGGGAGACTATTTCTACAAAAGTGGGCTTGGATTTTCTGTCTGTTATGCTAATGTATTCATAGAAAAAGCTGGTGCTGAGGGCGGTTCTCCAATTAAGACAAATGAGGCACATTGAATTTCTCCCCCAGGGCACAGCAGGGGTGCTGGCAAAATCTACTTTATTCTTTTCTGTCAGGACTGAACTGGAAACAAAAGCATGAAAATTCAACACATCCACTTACAGAATAATAAAGGCTGTTGTTTAAAGCGTGAAGAGTTTTGGCACCCTTCTGGGGCCTTATGCAAATCGCTCTTCCTCTCAACTGCCATCACACCATCGGTCTTGGAAATTAAAGATGTACTTGGTCGGTTAACAGCTGAAAGAAGAGCAGCCTGAAACTCAATTAGATTTGTATTAAGCAAATAAATCAGGACTGACTGATATTGGCTAAACTAAAATGCATTATGAGCTGACAGTAACTCTAATTTGATTGACAAATACAAGTGGTATGTTAGTAACCTAAATGAAAGATAAGAATTTTTTTTAAGGATTGTATTCTAGTAAACAATTCTCTTTCTTGGTAAACTTGCTCAAAACAATATACAGATCACTGGCTTAGTGATATTTATAGTCCATGCTCTTGAGCACAGGAAATCTATTTTCTGTTACATTCTAAGAGTTTAAGACAAAATTATTCTGCAGAAAGACATTTATTTTCATGTATGTATTTGGTGTCCTGTGACTTCTCAACACATCATTTATCAGGGGGAATGGAGTGCACCAAGCGCCATCATTAAGGTGGCCAGTGCCAAAGCACAGACCTGCATGTGGCCCATCACTTACCTGGAGCTCTGAGGTACCTGATGCTTTTCTGCATTAGGACACTGTGAGGTTCAAAGTCATGAATGAAGATTTCAATCAACCCCTCCAGTGCTTTGCAGGGAGCCAAGAGTAAACTATTTATGCAGAGCGTGAATGAACCAGAACTTCTCCCTTGAGAAAAGAATTCTGGGAGTTTTCTTTTTAACTTATTTCCTTCTCTTTGCTGTTTACACTTTTAGACCTCGGAGAGATGCGGGTCTTTCCTTTGAACATCCTGATGCGTTGCACTTAAGTACTGACTTGATACTTCCGCTTTGGCTGTGTTGTCTTCCGTTTTCTTCAAGACTTGCTTTTCTTTCTTGGGTACCAGATTAAGGAGTCACTGTTATCTTCTCTTCTATCTTCTCCTACCTGCCTCTCTTTCCAAATCATGCTGCACTTGGCACCACATAGGTGCCAGGAACTCTCTTTCTTTCCTCAGAAGCCTGCCTAAACTTTGCCTTGTGTGGGCTGCCTCCTGCTGCTGCGCTTGTCAGTACCTGTTCAGTCTTCTTTTTCTCATCTCTCCTATATTGAGCAAATCCAAGACACTTGGCAAAGATAGTTTTCCTGGACACCCAATGCCAAATAGTCTTCCCTGTCATGATCACTAATACTCTTCGTTGATAATGAGAGCAAAAGAAGAACATCACAGAACCAAACCTTACGAATTGCCATTATGCCGATCCTCGGAATAAATTCTCTCTTTGAAACTTTCCAAACTTTTGCCATCTCAGACCTTCCAACTCTATTTCCAACTCTATTCACACTCACTGTTTCTTCTTCCCCTGCATAGTTGGCCATCAGGTGGATTCCTTTTTAGTCTCTTAACATCATCTAGTTTTTGTTTTCTTGCCTTTATCTCTAAAAGTACTCTGTGATAGTTTTTAAAACTTCCATATTTCTATCCAAGCCCTGATATATGTTACTAACAATAATCTGTACCACTTGTTGTGGGGTTAGAATAATTTTATTCCACAATATTGATAGGGTAAGCCCCTACATGGCCCCTTAGTTTATTGAATATTTTAAAAAATTTTTTTGAAGGACAGAGAGAGAGAGAGAATCAATTTTTATTGAGTTTTTCACATGGCTTTCGTTGCTCTGACACTTAGTTGTGTACGTGGGTGATGGGGTTTGAACCCGTGTACTTGCGCATGCTGGGTGAGCGCCGTGACCGCCAAGCCATTGCTCCAGCCCCCAGTTTATTGAATATTGTAAGGTGAAGGAATTTGAGAAACAACATGTGTAGGAAGGACTTTCTGACCTTCCCTGGAGTAGGTCAGAAGACCCTCAATGTGAGAGGTGCCCTTCCGTATCTCCAAAGACACATCTAAGGAAATTCTTATCTCTAAAGACAAAGGGATATTAAGAGAATCTGAGGGGTGGTTGGCCTTAGCGTTGAGGCCCTAGGTTCCATATCTAGCATCAAATAGAAAGAAAAGAAAAAGAACAGATCTTACCCATTTCCCCCACTTCATTACATTGAGCTCACACTCCTTTGTCCTATCGTAGTCCTCTGGATTTCATTCTTCATCAAACCCAGCGTAAATGCCCAGGTTTAACCACTTACTTTGGTCTTTATAAAAACACTTTTTATTGAACAATACCTTTCCTTTCCTCCCTTCCCCCCAGTCTCAGGTAATTACTGCTCTGCTTTCTGTGAGTATGAATTTGACTACTCTCGGTGTATCAAATAGGCATAATCATACAATATAGGTTTTTTTGTGATTTCATGCTTCAGAATGATACTGTCTTCAAGGTTCATCCATTTTTGCAACATGCATCAGAATTGCAATCCCTTTTGGGGCACGTGCACACATGCACACGCACATTACACTGTTTAGCCATTCATCTGTTGATGGTCTCACTGCTGAAAACGGTAATGTTCAAGCATTTCTTCTGTTCCCTGACTTTAGTTCTCTTACATATTCAATCTCAAGATTTGACAACACAAATGCAGCATACAATTTTTCTCATAAAACTTATTTTCCTTCTTAGACTCGTGTCTTCCTCCCAATCATAACCCTTACAGTAGTTCATTTTCTCCTTGAAGTCATTTTTTGCCGAGAAATGCAGCGCTTATCCACTTACTGGGCGAAGGCAAGTCAAACCAGCAAGGTGATGCTTTCACATCACTCCATAAATGCGCAGCTAGTTTGAAAAGAGGAACATTGCCAGATCATCTTCCCAACTTAAACGAAATGATATACAGGAGGATGTAAATTTCATACCCCACATTCATATTCACAGTTTCTTTCTGCTTTTTAGAGTGTCAGGACAGGGAATGAAAGCAGGAGGATTTGAGAGGGGTAGACGGACACCTGGGTGATAGGAGAGCTCTGTTGTCTCCCATCACGACTAACACTATGATGCTATCACTCCTAACAGGGACAGTGTTCTTTTGCATTGCCATAAATCAATTACTAAATACTGTCAGGATATCTTTGAGGCAATAATGTGCAAGCACTCATAATAGTTTGAAGGCAGTGTGGTTAAGATTTTGTTTTATTTATTTATGGTACTGGAGATGGATCCCATGGGTAATTTACCACTGAGCTACATCCTCATCTCTATTTTATTTTATTTTTTTGAGACAGGATCTCACTAAATTGCCCAGGCTGGTCTTGATCTTGTGATCCTCCTGCTTCAGCTTCCCATGTTGGTGGGATCAAAGGCATGTTCCACTACACCTGATTGTGTTAAGATTTTTTTAAAAAACCAGTGGCAGAATGCTTTGAACTAGCAGCCAGTTGGCAATATTATTACCACTCTCCATTCTGCCCGACTCCCCTCTCCTACAACCCTTAGTGCAAATCTTCTTTCTGGATTTCGTGTTGAAATTAGATTCTGCAATCTCTTGAAGAAAAGTTCATTTATGTTGTTGACTTCACTGTTTTAAAATAGAAGTGTGCTAAAGAGCACACTGAATTTTGAGTTACTAGCTTGCACATCCATTTGCTGTGGAAGGTTTCAATCTACTAGTAAAAGCTTAACTTGCCTCCATAGCAGGTGGTCCTGACCCCTAAGTCAGTAACATTGAGAATAAATACAGATAGGGAAGTAGAGATAGAGATGGAAAAGGAGGTGGGAGCTTGTGATTTTTTGAGGGGATAATTCAACTAGATCTCCTGGTTATGCTGCAGATATGGAGAAGGGAAGGACATGGATGAAAACACCTCCAGGGGTACACTGGCAGTTGTAATGACTGATGTCTCTTTAAGCCTTCGTAAAGGAAAGAATTCCACATAGCTTGCATTTTTGGTCCAAGGCAATATGGCCAATCCTTAAAGAACCCTCAAAAGGAAGTGTCCATGGAACAGTTATTATCCGCACTCAAAACATTCCTTCAATCAATAAGGCATAGTCTGGAGTTCGACGAGTAATAGATGCTTAGGTGAAAAGGAAAGTCAGTGTGTTCTGTCTTCTGCCCAAGTGGGACTCTTGTCTCTCTCTCTACTTCACAGGACAGCCCTCCCAGCTTCCCTGTGCTCTGAGGTCCTGTCCTCACATTGTTTGTTATCAATATCATATTCCTTTATTTTAGTTCTCAAGATACATATCAATACAGACATTTTAAAAAGTTAATGCCCTCTCTGTGCATGTTAAAGGGGCTTACAGAGGTATGCTTATATTCTTATTTAATTTATATATATTCCCTGTATTGATCTATCACCTTTAACCTATTATCTGTCATCTAGCTATCATCTGTACCTATTTTTCTATAAAGAGAGTTGGTACCAGCTCTAGAGACCAGTCCTGATAGTGGTCAATTAATCAAGAATGTGGTCAAGATAGGAAACAGGAAAAATGATATCTATTTTAAATATTCATACATCAATGTTTTTGTGAAGGGACTTTTCCACCTACTGGGAAATTTTGTATGGTTTTTCTTGCACATAGTCATTTGCATGGTCTACAGTTTCCAATTTTTGTCTTATTCAAGTGAAGTGAGAATTGATGGAAAGTGATGTACAAGTAGAATCATTCCAGATATGTGGTTCTCAAATGTTGGCATCTGAATCACGTGGAGAACTTGCTCAAGCAGAGCTTGCTAAACTCCATACCCAGAGTTTTGGACTCCGTGGTCTGGGGAGGGCCAGGGAATTTGTATTTACAGCAAGTTTTCCCATGTTGATGCTGCCATCATAGCAATCTACATTCACAGGCATTTTTTTTCCAGAGCACTCTTAATTTAACTTAGGATGTTGTTATGTTCCATGAATAGTTTGCAAAGCTTAAGAAGAAAGCCTTCTGGAAAATAAGAATATTCTTTCAAGCCCTTGCTCTCCACAACTGAGAAAGTTAGCTTCTGGGTTTCTTTACTTACTTACTTGTAAATTGGGGATGAATGCAAGTATACCACAGCACTCTCCAGAAGACCAGAAGGAGATAACATTCAGTAGTTTTTCTCAAATTTTCCACTACTATCTTTCATGGAAGGTAGAGGAAGATTTGGGAAAAACCCCAAATAAGACACTAGAAAACTATTTTATTAAACTGTCCTTCTTTTATATCTGAAAACAAATATACATTTTGCCTCTTTTTTGTCCATAATAGATCCATTTGCATTCACATAAAAACAATTTTTATATAATTTGACATTTCATCACTATTATGTTTTGATTTCAAGTACCTTATGCTTAAGATATTTGAAGAATAAGCACCTTAGACTGAGAAACTTAGAGAAATGCTTTGTAAATGGTAATGTGTTACATCAAGTTTCCTTATTTCTACATTTTATTTTGGCAAGCATTTGAGACACTCATTAGCAGAGCCACTGGCTTTGACCTTTCATTTATAGATTCCTTATGCTGATGTTTAGATTTAAAATAAGACACATAATAAAGTCTTCCAACCCCCAAATATTGTCTACTATTTAAAAATTTACTTTCAAATTCAGTTTGAGAGATGCATCAAGGTCAGAGCCATTTTAAGATGCAATTAGTTCTTGGGTTCATTTATCCCTTTATAAGGTAATAAATTAGGGGACAGTGAATAAATATAACAGATAGCTAATGATACATGTGTGTTATTTCATTGTGTAATCACTAGCATATTCAAATATTTTAAATGCTATATTTACACATAAGTATTTTAAAATTTCATTTCTGACTAAAAGAAACTGAACAAATATGTCCTAATTTATTCATGATTCATTTAACCATTATTTCTTGAACATCTAAATACTAACATGGAGTTAATTTCTGAGGGATGCAGAGATAAAGACACTATCCTTCAATCTTGAGACTCTCTGAAATTTTCCATTCTAACAATTGACTAGAATGTCATTGGACTTTTAGGTTGTAATCTACTTACGGCAAATAATTTTTAAAGGCGTAACAAAAATAATTAGCTGGGCAGCTATGGAGTCGGAAGAGCTTCGTGTCAATTTCTGCTCAGCTACTCCTTCGGTATATGATGTTGGGAAGATTATATAAGTCTTTTTACTTGTCAGGGTTTCAATCTATAAAATAGGGATAATTGTATCTACTCTGTGGAGTTTTGTGAGGAGTGAAAATGATCAATTTAAAGCATAAAAAAGCAGTGACCACCACTTGGGGCCTCTCTTCTGTGCTGCTTGCTTACCTGCTAGCCTGAGTTCATGTGCTGGTCTGATATAAAGACTGCTAGACATCTAAAGATGTTTTCCTTAGTCGGCTCAGATCTTGGTTCATGGAGCTGTGACTAGCAAGGCAGGGGTCACAGTGAGTTACGAATGAAGAGCTGCCAGGCAGCTCTTGTCGAAAGAGGTTAATGGACTTAGTCCCCATTCAGTGCCATGTTCTGCCTTGCTCACCAGTGAAGCTGGGAGGGAAAGAAAGAGTCTACCGGCAATTGCCCACAACTCCAAGTTCACTTCATGGTTCTGCTGGGGGTGCACCATCATTTTACATTACGGTTGGGAATCCAAAGTTACTTCTTTTTTTCCCCTCATAAAATTTTTACCTCGGATGTTAGAAACATTTATCTATAAGAGGAACAAAAGCATTAAGCTGAATTCTACTTCTTTAAAGTTTGAAAGACTTCAAAATGCAAATGGATAATTGGTATATGCTTAGGGAGATTTTATATATACATTTTAGGGAAAAATGTCAACCTGGAAGTACTAATACGAAAAGACACGCAAATTATGCATTGATTGTACTAACGTAACCTCCTCAGAATATTGCTGCTGAACAAAGACTCATGGATATTTCAACCATTTACTTCAGTTGTAACCATGGTTTGTTCTTACTGTTCAAAGAAAAATTAAAGGTTTCAGGTTTAGCTGTATGCTTTGTTGTTGGTATATCTAGCTAAATACAAAGATTTATAAATAGAAGTTAGATACATAGATCATACGTGTGCATACAAAATGGACATGTATGTGAGTCTAACTGCTGTCTATCTATATAGATCTATATATCTATCTATCCAATTAAACACTTCTTTCTCATTTGAATTATCAATACCAAAAATATCACCAAGAAAACTTCATAAATTTGCTGACATGTCTTGGTAGAATGAGGGCCCAGATAAGCCTCTTCCTGTACTGCCTTCACTTCATCTTCTCTCCAATTTGAAAGCCTAACATGCATAATTGCAATGGATTTTGACTTGCTGCCATTCATATCCAAAGCCCTTTGCCTCAAGTGTCCTGCATAATTATTTGTGGAACTGAAAGAAGGCAGGTCACAAATTACATTTCTCTGTCTACCTTCCTCTGTGTGGCATGTAAAATCACTTCTCTATTCTGTCTTCTCCGTTTTCATTTCTGAGATTTTTTGACTGATGGGTTCAGACAATTCCTGTTCTAAGATCTCTTTAATAAAATATTTAGGATTGCCTGTTATGAACCTTATTATGATTCAGAATATAAACAATTGTTTATCATAAGATAAATACGCAATTTAGAGCCTTTTAATTTTTCTAAAAAGTTTGTCGACAAGATCTTTTTTAAAGAATATATTTCTTAATTAAAAATTCTATATATTTATAGTGTACATCAAGATAATTTGATATATGTATTCATCGTGAGAAGCATAAATCAAATTTTTTAGTATATGCTTTATTCACATATGTGTATTCTTTGTTGTGCAAAAGCTTTTTATTTCAATGAAATCATATTTATCTACTTTTACTTTTACTGCCTATGCTTTTGGGGTCACATAAAAATACCTATTTCCCAGACCCATGTTGAGAAACTTTTTCATTATGTTTTCTTCTACTAATCTTAATTTTAGAGGATTATGTTGTATACTTAACTCCTCAACCCTTCTTTTAAATTTTTTTTAATTTTTAATTTTTTTTCTAAGAGAGAAGGACAGTGAGAGAGAGGACAGAGACAGAATCAATTTATATGGAGTTTTTCACATGGCCCTTGTTGCTCCGACACCCAGTTTTGTACGCAAGCACCAAAACCGCTGAGCCACTGCTCCAGCCCTCCTCCCCACCCTTTTTTTTTGTTGTTCATTTGTTTTTTAATTTTGGGATTAGGGATTGAGCTCAGGGATGCTTTGCCACTGAGCCATAACCTACTAATAGTGTGTATATTTTCTGCATCTTTTTTATTTTTTGGCACAGGGTCTTGCCAAGAAGCTGAGGGTCTTGCTAAATTGCTAAGGCTGGTTTTGAACTTGAGATCCTCCTACCTCAGCCTCCCAGGTTGCTGGGACTAAAGGCATGAGCCACCATGCTCAACTTCCTTAGTCCATTTGGAGTTGATTTTTATATATGGTGTGGAATGGGTCCTGATTTCTCAACTATGCAGATCTCACTACAACATTTTTCTAAATGGATATTCTCCTTTTTTTTTTCCCTCCACTGTATTGTTCCAGATTCTTTAATGGGCCATGAGCCCTCTCTGAGCTAATTTGTAGGTAGCTGTTTGTGGGTGTGTGTTGGAGGGAGATGAAGGCTGATACTTCCTACTCTACCATCTTGACAATATCTCCAGTCATAAAGGCCTTATTACATTACCTTCATGGAAAAATTTGGTTTGATATACAAAATTTTTGTTGGTAATACTTTAACTTACTAATCTAAATTTAGTTAAGAATTGTGTGTGTTGGCTAGAATTAAGTCATTTTTGATACTTTCCAACAATTAGTATTCAAAGGTAGATCTAAAAACAGATAAATATTTTTTCATAATAATCCCAAACACTTGTTCTATCAGTGAACTTTCTTCCATCCTTTTCTTTTTGATAAGAAAAGTGTTTCTGACAAGTTTCTTAGAGGCAACAGGGTATTCACCTTGGATAAAATAAGTTGTTCTTGTTCACAATTATAACTCAGATTTTTATCAAATGGAAGACTCATTCAATCCTTCCATAAAATGAATCACCAAGATAGTTAGACAGTTGGTTTAAAAGGTTGTTTTTCACTTGGCTATTAGAGAAAACGATATTATGGCATTTGCAGCCAAGTGATGGAGATGGAGAAAATTTTGCTAAGTGAAGTATCCCAAACTCAGAGACTCAAGGGTCGAATGTTTCCCTCATTTGTGGATGCTATAATATAAGCAGAATTACTACGTTAGATGGCTAACCTAAAAATTACCTCAGCATGTATGAATTCTTACATGATCATGGGGAACTGTGCTTAGGTTCCTGGGGAACATAGAGAGGGGATTAGGGAGGGGGGAAGGGAATAGGAAGGACATCAAGGTGACCAGAGGGAGGTAGTATGGGGGAATCTAACCTGAGGGGAACCTCTGACTTCCACAAGAAGTCCAATTAACTTGGGTCTTAAGTAAAGTGAAATATGGAACCATGGGGAACCCAAAGGGGGAAACCTTGGTCTGACACCAATATTGGCTTGTTCTGTCATTACATTTTTGTTCTTGATTGTATGACGATGAACCTCTCCTGTTGTAAGACCATGTTTATTGAATAAAAATTTTTAAAAAAAGGTTGTTTTCAGTCTTTTATGAAGGAAAAAGAGAGCGAGAGAGTGCGTGTGAACTCAACAAAGAAATATGATGGGTTTCACGATAAAGAATGACTAAATCTCAGAAGTTATCTCCAACATTGTAAATTTATAGGGATCCCACAAATAATAGTGCTGGTTTCTTCAAATAGAATATTTATTCTGAATTATTGTTGTCCAGTCAGGTTCAGTTTAGATAGTTCCTATGTTTGAAAAAATAAAGCGTTTACACAAAAATGGAAATTTCTTTTTTCTTTTTCATAGAACTAAAACTGTTCACAGGTCACAGCTAAGGGAAATTAAGCAATATCCAGATTGATTACCTTTTAAAATTTTCTCAGTGGGACATTGTGCATGTCTACAGAATGAATCTGTGTAAACAGCACATTCTTATAATCAGGAAGTGATATTTCAGAAATAGCTTTTGCAAAACAGTACTCCATTTTTCATAGTTTGGGGTGAAGCCAAGGCAAAATTTAGATTTCTTCTATTTCATAAATGAGCTCTATAATAAACAAAACTAAGTCTATAAAGTCAAATTACAACGTGATCACTGTCTGGGATTTAACACAACTGTAAAAATATTACATTTGACAAAATTAATGCTGCTGAAAATACTTGCTGCCAGCAGCTCTTATAATTGCAAGGAAAGACAATTGGTAATGAATTCTTTTAACTTGGAATTTAAATCTCAGGACTGAATGTTGCCCATTATTGGAGTTCAAAGGCAACTATCTCTAGAATTGTTCTTTTAATGCTTGCTGGATGGTTTTAGTTGTTCTTTTCTTGTAGGCACACAATTGTTGTCTTGATCTTGTGATAAAAAGAGCTTCACTGGGTCTTTGTAGTGAACCCAGTTGGCTTGGTAACATGCCTGTAGTCAGAATTCCAAAGTGGAGAAACAAAGGCTTAGAAATTATTGGCTGAGAACTGTTTGTTCAGGACTGTGGGAATCTTACCCTGGCCTGTGGAACCAATGAACTCTCTTCATTAGATCTACATTCATCCAGAAACTCCCTAATTCCATGCCCTTTTGTTTTTTTCCAAACTAGAGCTTTAACCACAATAAAAACAAATGTGGCAACTTCTTTTGTAAATTAATTCTTACCAAAATTCCCAGCGTGCTATAATTCTTCCTCTTCATGTCATAATTCCAAAAGAATGGCATTAACTTATTCAACATTACATTTATTTCCATAAAGAGGATGGGTCAAGGGGCAAGACGTTACTTAAGGGGAAAAAAAGAAAAGAAAGAAAGAAAAAAGCAAAGCAGAGGAAAAGAGCCTGCCTTTGGGCCTAATTGAATGGTGATGGGGTGCGTCCCCTTGTCCAGTTATGTGCATTTCCCAACTTCATTAAGTAAACAAATACAGTCCAGTGTGATTATTTTAGGCTGCTTTGTTTAAAACACTCAGTCCAAACTGAATTGTAGTTCAGTGAAATTAATTTCATTGAAGAATACCATAAGATAGAAAGAGAATACAGCAGTTTTACATATTTTTTTCCCACTAGCTAGAAAGGTATTCTTAAACCAGCCAACACTCTGTCATCTGATTATACAATTGTGACTTGAAAATGCCAGGAATTTTCCTTTGTGTGTCTAAATAATGCAGGTTGAATTCAGCAGTGTTCATATAAATACTTTAATTACCCTGAAGCTTTATCAGCAGGGAGCCATGGGAAGTATGTGGAGGCCTGGATAAACATTTTTAAAAGCAAGAACCATTCAAGTTACACAAAAGGCAGGACCTAGTCGTAACAACAGCAGAAAACCACAACCACAACAAACCGGGAAGCTAGTGGCTTAGTGCTTTTTATGTGTGCAGGATTGAACACATTACATTTTCTTTTCTGTTTCCCACCATTATTTTTTTTTGGTGGGGGTTGTACCTAAAAAATTTAAAAGATGGAAGCCTGAGCAACCAAGGGCTTGAAAATTCTAAGTTACGTTCTGTGGGAAAACATAAAAGTCACCTAAATAAGAGTGGTTCAGACACTTTGGAACTCAGAATATATTTAGGCTTGGCTGTTAGATATGGAAAAAGCTAATAATGGCAAACATAGACTCCTTTTAGGAAAGCTCCGTCTGTCTCTGCTCAGATCTGATGGGCTGCTTTTACCAAAGAGGTGGTGCACACCCTCGGCTCCAGGTCACTTTTCTCTCCAACCCTTGTCACCTTCTGAGTTCCCTCCTGTAATTCACAGGCCCTTAGCATTTTGGAATGAAAGTTTAGTGTGGTGTTGTCTCCAGTGTTACAGGTAACAGCCATTAATTATTGACAGAGCAATTCATGGCTTAATGCAAAAAGGAATATAGATAAGGAGGAAGAAAGCGTGGCACACACCTTTAGTGAAGGTGCTGGTCTAGTTGTCTTCTTGCTCTGATTGTCAAGGAGCTCAGCGCCCAATCTAGAGGTCAACACTGAAAAGCTGATGAGAGATCTTTGCCCTGTTTACCTTCTCTTTAGTCTTTTCCTTCCTTCCTTCCTTTTGCATGCTTGCCTGCTTTTGTTGTGTATGTTTTTGTTAAGAGCTGGTTTGATGACTTTCTGAAAACAGGTAAAAAGAAACGCACATCAACACAGTAAGGAAAACACATTATGTGTAAAAAAAAATATTTAAACGCATTCTTCAAACAATGTCCAGATGGAAGGCAGGCAGTGGAGTGAGAAAAATGTCTGCGAACAGGGCTGGGGGTGGATTCAGGGCCGTTTCTGGGCCTTGCTTGTTTCGTTTCTTTTGACCAGCTAATATTCTTTGAGCACTAATGTTCTCTGACTCAGTAAAAGGAGTAAGAAGCTCTGCATCCTCTCAATAAGCAGGTAAGATTTTGTTTCCTGATTCTGTCTTTCAGAAGGTGAATTTCAAAATTTTTTAAAGTGTCAGATTGTGGCCTTAACTCTCAGGTCCCGCAGTGTCCCATTGTCAGAAGCTTTGCAAATTTGTGAAGAACAGATTTCTTGATGTCCGTCTAAATGTATTGAACCAGAACATTTTGCAGTGTATTCTGGAAATTTGTTTTTTAACAAAAATTCATTTGTTCAATTAATTAATTTAAAAAGTTTTCCTGTCTTACATGAATGCATGTTTCTGTCTAAAGGCCCTTAAGATTTGCCACCCCCAATTATGTCACTTTGGTATAAGGATTATTTAAACCAAAGGCATTTTAGTTCCTGAAATCCCTTATCTGCCTAAAAGCACAGCTTTTCAAAAAGAACTCAAAACAACCAAATTGTTATAAATCCCCTCTTGTAAGAGGTGCAATCTTAAGCCTACAACCTACTTGATTCCCATAGTACTTGGAAATACAAATCCTTCACCACTGCTTGTAAAGCCCCCTGTCATCCAGTCCTTGTCTTCTCTTACTCTGCTTTCTCTCTGGCTCCAGGCTCACTCTGTCCCCGTACGCTGGCTTCCTTGCTGACTACACACACACACACACACACACACACACACATGCTTGGTGCTTTGTCAGAACTTGGTGCTTTCTTCTCTTCATCTAGAAAGCTCTTTCTCCATTTCAGCCCAGATTCCATTTTCTGTAGTTTGGGGAGAAGCCAAGCAAAATTTAAGATTTCTATTTCATGAATTAGCTCCATAATAAACAAAACTGTCAATAAACTGTATAACTCTTCCTCTTATTCCCTTCATGTCACTGCTCAAATAGCTCGATGTTAGCTAAAGCTCTCCTAAACACGCTTTTAGGTATGGTACCTCTCCTCGCCCGAGACTCCTTCAATCTAATTTGCTCTGCTTTGTTTCTTTCATAGCACTAAACATCATCTGACATAGATTCATAGTTTTCTTGTTTAATTACTCAAAACAGAAATTTCTGTTTTGTTAACTACACTACTTTCTCCATTGAGAACATGGTTAGGCAGGTATAGTAGGTAAGAAATAATATTTGTTGAACGAATGAATAATTAATCTTAAATACAGAGAGAAGTTTAATCAAGGGTATTCATTCATTTGTTGAAACAAGGCAATTCAATAGGTCTCTTCGATTTTGTCTCTAACAAATAGTGGAGTCTCTGGAGATTACCTGATCCTATACAGGTTATTTACAATTTTATAATTTCGTAAATTAGAAAGTAGTTTGTAGAAAATCTATAAAAGTGCAATAATATTTCTTAGATATGCAAACCAATTCCCTGAAGTTTCAACTTGTACCCCCCACTGTAAAGAAACCAGTTTTGTACTTATTTGCAAATTTATTATTTCTATCCTATAAATATGTCAGTTCTTCGGATTCTCCTTTGAACCAGTTGTAACATCTTACTAGTTCCCTCATTTAATTAAAGAGTTAAATATAGTAATCAACATGTGTTTATTTTATATTTGTATGAGAGTGATAAATTCATGTCTTTTTGAGATTTGTTCCTTAACACATTTGGAAATATGTCTTGTGATTGTGATTTATTTCTTCAAAGTATTTCTCTGGTGTGGTCATTTATATTAATATCCTTGCGTTGGTTTGCTCATCTGTGATGATTGAATGAAATAATATCTGGGAAGTACAAAAGCATGTTAGCAAAGGGGATGTAGAGGAAATAGGCTGGTAAAAATATGGGAAAATGCTGGAAAAATACTTTGTAGGGCAGACAAGTTTTGAAGGCCTCTTGAGTAACAGGAGACAGCTGTGTCCTGTTTTATGCTATGTGCCCCAAAGTTGATGGGAAGGGGTGACTCCTCTGACTGTTCATAAGAATAATGCTGACACAATCCAATGAAGCCTTTGCCTTCTCAAAGATTTGCCTTTCTGAGATCTAACATCATAATGCCTGAATGTGGCTGGAATTCATGAAAGGGAAATGCAACTACTGACACAATATTAAGAACACAGAGCATTGGGAAAGAAGCAGATGAGGTTAAACCTGAGGAAATCAAGCGGATTCCTTGACGTTGACCATTGCAGCCTCTGGTGCTAAATAGATTTTAACCATCATCAGCAACCACAAAGGACAAATACTACCAGTAGTCCCCAGGAAGGAGCACAACTATGAGGGCTGGTGGCCACAGCAGGCCTTCCACTGACAATGGCTGCATAGTGGCCCATTGCTCTTTTATTCCTTGTGCCTGTCGGTGTTTTTTTGTTCTCTGATGAGAAGTGACTGGCTCACGTGGGACTCTGAGGTGGCAACCGATTTTTTCCTGTTACTCTGAAAATGTGCTTGTTGGCTCAGCTGCTGTTTCTACAAACATATGAAACTGATAAAAGAATCACAGGGATCACACATAGTAATTCAGGTATAATTGGCCACCTAATTCTTACAGTTTGAAAAAATGAAAAATATTATGTTAATGAAAAATAAATCAAGTCTTTTGCAGGAACACATAATATATTTTCTTAATATGTTTCTTGACAGAGCTCTTTATTTTGTAGCTGAGACTTAAAATACAGCTCGGCATCAAAACTAATCTTTTTGAGTAACAAATCAGCTTCCACATTTCTAATACAAGTTTTAATTGCTTGGTAGAAGTCATATAAGCCATAGATCTGGGATATGTGCTTATTCCAAGTGCTTGGAGTGAAGAAGATGAGGAAGAGAAAGGATTGGGATGAACCTGGAATGGATCTGAGCATATTAGTTGTGAGATATGATTGTTAATTGTTGTGAAACCCAGAAACACAAACCCAGTTACAAATCCCACAGTAGTTTATTGTTTACGTTCACATCAGTTTGGGTGTCAGGTATTTAATTATAGAATACATAAGTAAACACATTGCATAGTTTATTTATTATTTATTATTTATTACATATTTATTATGTAATCCTTAATACAGAATCTATTAAATCATTGTAGTATTAGCCTCATGTAGTCTATTGCTTTTCTATTTTAGTCCTACATTATAACTTCACATCCTTCTTTGCTAGATGCTCTATAAAATATTAATGGGTACACGTACAACAACTATCACAATGGGAAGAAAAAGTTCATCATGCTAAATGCTCTCAAGAAGGTCACTTCTCAAATCTAGCTACCATTACTAGAGAGCACCAAGATCAAAGGCAAGTTTGTTTATGGCTATGGTTGCTTCTTCTCCTTCTCCTTTTTCTTTTCCCCTTGGTACTGGTGATTGTACTCAGGGATGCTCTACCACTAGGCTACATCTCCAGCCCTTTATATTTTTTATTTTGAGACTGGGTCTTGTTTAGTTGCTGAAGCTGACCTTGAACTTGTGATTCTCTGCCTCAGCCTCCTAAGTGTAGCACTGCACTCTGCTTGTTCACTGCTTTTTATCTGCAAGATTTATTAGTCACATAAAATATCTTATAATTGCACTGTAGTGAATTTGACAGATTTGTCCACATGTCTCACATAATACTTTGACCAGTTCTATTTAAATTTAAATATATTATTTGCAATGTTTCTGGGTTGGGTGTACATACTGCACTGTCTTCACAGATGTTTAAACCTAACTTTAGCCTATTCCTAAGAAATATGTTTTTCTTCTTATATTTTCTTTGAGTAATCAGAAAAAAATGCATTGGTACTTGTTTAGGCACTTATCAAGCTCCATCTTTAACATCCAGAATGAGAGTGTAAATGAATCCCTTCTTTCTTTCATATAAATGCATATATTTCTACACTGAAATCCCCCTGCTAATTCATGACACTTGACATTAATCACATACACAGATCAACAAAGACTTTGCTTTCATATAAAAAATAATTTAGAACATATTTCTAAATTACTGCTTGTTATTGCAGTCAATTTAATTAGCTAGCTAATGACAATATCTGTTCATAATCAAAGTAGTCAAAAATACCAAGTTTAGTAATTAGACCATAGAATTTTTTAACAACTCAGTTTTATAATGGAAAAATACAATGCTTTTAGTCAATTTTCTTCAAATACTCGTCTATATTCAAAATTAGGAATTCCACAGTGTATTCTTTTGACATTTAAAGCTTGAGATGGAGTGTTTAGGTTAGAAAGCGCAGCTCCCTCCTGTATTCTATGTGAAATTGCTTGTAAGTCACATTACATTCTAAATCCATTTCCCCTCAAACCATTCTGAGGGTATAACATTTACTCTTTGTCACTAATGTTCCTTTCTGTAAAAGACACCCGTATGAATTGTAACACAATGAAACAATTAATCTTTGTTGGGCCATTTTAATGACTCTATAATTGTAGAAAACTATGGAAAATCATGTTTTCCTCTTAATCAACTCAGATACTCATTGGCATTTCAGTGCTGAGACACAAAGAAAAAAACGGAAGGAGAGAATCTCTGTATTTTCACTTTAAGAATATAATATTAAAAGAAATCTATAAACCAAACATAGATAGTGTCACAAATGTGAGCTGACACATAGTATAACCAGTGGCTGTGCAGAAATCCAGTCAGAAAGCACTAAAACAAGCTAATTTCATCTCCCAGTTGTCTGCCTTTCAATTCTTTATCTCAGCTATCAGGTTTGAATAAATTTCATCTCCCACACTACAAGTAATGAGCAGGCAATGACTTATGAAGCACAGAGACCAAGTTAAGACAGAATTAGAATACAATTTTAATGAGACGGAGCTGAGAAAGTGGAAGTGTTACTCATTTGACAGACTTGGCAAAATATCCAATATTATTTCAAATGTTCTTTCCTTTCTACAAAGAAACTGTCAAATATTAAAATAAAAGTGAAAAAAAATAGGGCTCCCTAGAATTCTTTAGGGGCAGATTGTTAATATAAGCTAAAAAAATAGTTATTAGAGAAGTCGTTTAAGGGGTAGAGCAAATGTGAGTTAAATGTAAATGTGTTAAGTACAAATACTCCTGTGAAAACAAACAGCAGCTTTGGTTTCTCTGGAAAAAAAAAAAGCACATTAACATTCAGGTTAACATGCATCCTTTTGAAATGAAGTCTAGAAATTGTTCGGAAAATGGAGATACACAAATATTTTCTTTGTTACCACTTAGTTAGAAGTCTATAAAATCATGTTATTATTTTTGGCTTTGAAATTCCTGAAAATGAGCTGGTGTAAAAAAAGAGATAAACTCAGGCATGATTATTTTTTTTAAGGGTTGATATCCAACACTGAATACACAGAGCTAGTTTAGATGAGGTGGTGGGGGCCATCCTCTGAAAGTATAAAGAGAAATGGTTCTTGATTAATAAGAAAGGTTTACATAAAAATAAAAACATTCATTTTCACACTTAAAAAAAATCCATGGGGTACTATGAAAAACCCCAAAGCCTTACATTAACTAGAACATCTAGAAAAGTTAAGGACTTCAACCCAGACAAAACAATGTCAAGGGATTTTCAAACACGATGTCCCCACTCAACTTATGTCAGGCGACATCCTGTCCTCCTTAGATGCCCTGTGTGTTCTCAGTCAAGATGAGATTGAATCTGGGTCAAATGGAGCTGCTCAGCAAAGCTACTTATAGCCTACAATTTAAACCCCTTCCTCCAAACATCCCCCAAAGTAAAGGGAGTCTTTTTTTCTTGCCTGCCCGCTCTTACCTACCCCTTACTGTTTCTGTCTTTCTTTTAGTGATTACTTCCTGTCGGTTTTTCTAGTGCATAAAACATCTGTGATTTGCTGCAGGCACTCAGTATTTATAGGGAACCTCACAGCAGGTGCCACTTACAAAAAAGGCCCCTGTGAGCATGAGTGCACAAGTGTTATCCCATGACCCGAGGGTCACACTGCTGATCCTGCACAATGGTGGTTGAAGAAGGTTCCTTCCATCAACAACTGATAAATAGTGCTTCATCTGGCAGGCCAAGCTTTTTATGAAATGATAAGCTTGTGTGCAGATCTGTGTATCTTTAAAAAGATTTATGTGTTCCTTCAGAATTACATACAGATACCTAACTCTGTGGTAAGCAAGGGACACGGACACACACACACACACACACACACTCACAATCCTAGTTATTTTCTAATGCTGATGAGGAGTCTCAGTGCCCCCAGGCTCCCATGCCCCAAATTCACTTCCTTGACTTTGAAGTCTGGGTCCCCTAAAGCTGTGAAATTTCCTGGATAACAAACAATGCTGGGGAAACTCAGTTTTGAGAAAGTAAACGTGATAGCCTTGGGACCTGTAAATGTGGTTAGCTTTTAACACCCAATAACAGTGACTAAAAAGTGGTGTGCTACGTTTTCTCATAAATGTCCTCATTCTTTAAGCAACATATAGAAGTTGAGTTAAAGGATTTAGTGGATCTAACTGCAGTTTGTGATCCTCTCTACTTTATCCTTCTCTTTCTTTTCCTAAGAGTTATTATGCAGCATCTTCCCCTGGTATGCTGTATTTGACACACCTCTTTCAGCATATGCATTGTACCTTATTGTGAAAATCAAATCCAAGAAATCCAAAGAAGTCCAAGGCAGTGCTGGGGGGTTTAAAACTGTTTTCCCAAGTATGGCAAACAAACCAAAAAACCACTCATTTTGGTGTGTTTAAGGCAATCCTATTTTGTGTCTCGCTTAAATTGGTAGAAAAGTTATGTAATACATGTTATATAGTGTGTGTGTGTGTGTGTGTGTACATATAAAATGGTACAAAATTGGAAAATGCATCTATAGTTCATGAAAAAAAATGGTGAAGGAGGATGAAAGAATAAAAATTTAATTGTTTACTATGCTTTGCATTTACTAAATGATGGCGGGGCGGGGGGGAGGTGACACTGCTGGTTTATGTCCATTCAAGATTACTCAAGGCTGGGTGTAGTGGCACATGCCTGAAATCCCAGCAACTTGGGAGGCTGAGACAGGAGGATTGCAAGCTCCAGGCTAGCCTCAGTAACTTAGTGAAACCCTGCCTACCAGCATTCCCACCCCCAAAAAAAGATTACTTAAGAAATTTATATTCCATAAATTTCCTCTTATTCTCTGCCCTAACCTAATTCCTAATTAAGGACATTATTTAGTCATCAATAATAGGATAATGAATAGTCACGAACTATCACTTGGTTAGATGCACATACCAAAAAGGCCAAAGTTAATATGTTAGGTACTGTTTAACTTCCTCCAAAATTATAAGAATTTTGTGACGGGAGTGGATCTCAGACATGTTTGGGCTTGGAGTACGCAGTACACCCTTGTGATTCTCATTGCTCCGGCTTGTGGGTACTATGTCTCATTCATTCATTCACTTTCCATTTTAGTGTTTTATTCTCCCCTCCCCCACGTGGGAACCTCATACATTCCTTTCTTGTGGCAGGTACCCTGGCATACATGCTTACCTCAGTCTTCACACTAGCCTATTAGCCTCTTTTCTGTTTATGGACCAGTGTGTGGTGATCAGTTACTAAATGGATTTGAGACTGACTGATGCTGCTCAGTGGAGGGTAGATAGACTGTCACTCAAGAAGGCCAACATGGAGTCCTGGGGCCAGAGACTATAGAGTCCTGGCTTATGACAAGCACTACAGAGTATGAGTGTTGGAGAACTAGTTATACCTCTCTCCTTCAATTTCACTTCCGATTTTTCAAAGTGGTGTAACAAAGAAATTAGGATTGGACTGAATCAGACTCTCTGTAATTTCACTACGAATGATATCAATGCTTTCTGGGTAAAATAGGACAGGTGTCTTAATCTCTTAGACTCTATTTCCCCTTTAGCCATAGTGGGATGGTGCCTAGCACACAGGTTAGGTTAAATATCATGTGTAAATCTCACGGAGCAAACACAACAGAATGTACTTCTTTCTCCTTTTCTTCTATCCGTGCAGTTTCTTTCATCCTTGTCCCTCTGACTTAGAGAAGCTTGGCCTTGTTGTCAATGTCTAAGCAATGACAGTGCCAAGGATCAATAAGCTTTGTTTGGGAAGAGTGTTTTGCAATGTGGCTGTTTTTCCCAGCAACATTTCTGATTAAAAGAGGCTTTTCTGAGAGGTGATTTCGGGTATTCTACATGAATCAAAATTATTCAAGGAGACAAAGGCATTGATCATTTTCTCATTGGTTCTTGTTTTCCTTGACCCATCCAGCAGCTTTACCAGCATTTTCTATAAATGCTTCCTATAACTTAAAGCTCCTACGGCAAGAAGATAACACATCACCTGGCTCATTTTCCTAGTTCCATGGGAGAAAATTCCTCCTGATTAGATTTTAATAAACATTTTTGGAATTTTTAATTATGGTAAAAACAATTAGCATAAAATTTAAAACCTAAAGCATTTTGAAGTGTGTGATTCAGTAGTGAATACATTCACATTGCTGGGCAGCAGATCTTCCGAGTTTTTCATCTTGTAATGCTGAAATGCCATACCTGTCAAATTTCCCGCTCCTCCAGCACCTCTGATTAGATATTTGATTATTGGGTTAGGATAGTTTCCGATGTGGTGATATAGAAATGTGTGTGGTAATTATCAGAATCTCTTTATAAAACAGCTATTTTTCTTTGGAAAACACCTGTGTTCACAAGTGTAGTATATGAAATGCTCATTTTCTGCTACACATAACATTAATAGTGAGTAATTACCCAAGAAATTGGGAGTTTAAAGCTCATCTTTGCCCATAAGATGCTGGGTGGGTGAGGATGTTTTTAACCTTGGGCTCTGATTTGCTAGCAAATGTAAGGTGGTGTAATGTATAAAAACGGTTTTCCTAGAAGATGGTGATTATGATGGAGACAACTAGATTACACACTCTTTAGACACACAAAGTGATTCTTGAAATACTATCTGGATAATTGTCAAAGTGATTTTTTGGCATCTAATCTACTACTTCTCTGCCTCATTTGGCATATTTAGATTCAGTCTGTACTAGAATTTGAGGGAGGTTTGTTTTCTTAGACTGTGTTACAATAGACCATCCATTGTTAAACAAGGACCATAATGAAGCCACAAAACGTGATTAAAAAAGAAGAAGAAGAAGAAGAAGAAGAAGAAGAAGAAGAAGAAGAAGAAGAAGCAGCAGCTAATAGCAAAGGGAAAAAAAAATCACTTCAAATCCTTAATTCTGGGCTGGGAGTGGAGCTCCGTGGTAGAACACCTGATTAACAGGTGTGAAGCCTTAGGTTTGATTCCCAATATCCTAAAAAGAAAAAATCTACCAAAGCCAAATTCTTGATTATTATTACCTATGATCGTCTTCCGTTTCAGTTTTCTGACTTACATACTGACATTGATTTCAGCTAGAAATATAACACTGCTATCACATCTGTCTGGCATTCAGTGCTTATTCTTCCTAAATGGTCACTAAATATTTTTCTTCCTTCTTCATTCCCTGTGTAAAGATAAAAATAGTTCTAAAGACTTTAAAATATGATTTTAGATCTGGAGGTATGGCTCAGTGGTAGTGCGTACCATGCGTGAGGCCCAAGGTTCAACCTCCAGTAACAACAACAACAAAAAAAAGTGAAAGATGACTTTAAAATTTATTATAAATGTGTCCCCCAATATAATTAATGACAAAGAAATACCATGCCATATATTGAGAAAGAATATCAATTTTCATTACATGTTCTTATTTTGTTAAAAAAAAAACCCTCTTCATTTACATATCTTTACTGGTGTACTTTGTCTTGATAAACATAATTAAAATATTCCTAAATTTGTCCCCATACCTGATTCTAAAACCACAGTAGGAAATGGGGTTCACTGTTGCATTTCTTAGTGTCAAATTATTTTTGACAAGCTAAGGTCACATCAGTTCAAACCCCAAAATGTTCTTTTCCCTGAGGAGACTGGGACATTATTACTATTTTTGTCAAGAAGGACTCGTGAATGATGCTGCCTTTCTCAGGGATGGAATGAAAGGCGTATTCCACTGTGTGCCGTGAAAGAGATTATATATCTCGCAGAGTTGGTTGGGGATCAACTGCCAGCTTCTTCACGGTGTGAGCTCGTGATTGAAGCACCAGCTGTGATCCAGGGTTTGAAAGAGACCTTGAAAATGGCAAAGCAAGACCCTGTGTGCAGAACTGACAAAACCCAGCTGACGGGAGAAGCAATTGCTATTCTTTTGGCGTGCTTGTCGTGGGGAATGTCATTGACAAAAAGAAAGAGTGTGGTGGGGTAGGGGAGGAGGCTTTTGTGTGATATGACCTGGCAGACCTGAAATCAAATGATAATGCCACGGAAACAGGGACTTTCTTTCTTATCCATTGCATTAGAGACAAATAATATCATTATAGGCAAAATAAATAGCTGGAAGAATATTTTTTTCTGAAGTTAGCCTCATCAATATAATTGGATTTTATTTGGCTTAGAATATTAATTAGAAATATCTTTGCAGCATTTCTTGGCTTGATAGGAGAAAGCAGATTGCAGAGTTTTAAATTATATACAAACTATCACCCTGTAGAACTCTAAATTAAACTTCAAATGCCTCCACTAACTACTTGGAAATCAGGCAGTCCTTTTCCCCCTGGGAGAGTTGTTCGTTCCTTTATTATTCCTAGCTTCTAAACACTTAAACATACTTTTCTCTCTTTCCTAATTTCAGCTGCTAAGAAAAATGCATGGAAGGCAGATTTCCGTTTTATTTTGTCTTGCAGCGAAACTGTTTATGGCCATCGGAGCCCTTTAGAGACATTCACTCTAAGATGCGAGCACTGTGATGGTGCCTGAAATAATGCTTGGAAACAGGATAGCGCCTTAACAGCTGACCACCAGGCAGCAGTCTGCCTACACACGAGCTCTCTGTGCCCAGAGGCATTAGATCAGTGTTGTGAAGAATGGCACGCGGTGCCAGGCCATTAACGGAACAGCACTGCTCTATCTCCACCAGAGGACCACAGGGAGCACAGCACATTATCCTCAGTCATTAAGCACAGCCACCGAGACACAGTCCCCAATGGGCTCCAAGACTAGTTGGGAAGCCTTTGCTGAAGACAGAGCAGCTGCATTTGAAAATTTGTCTTGCTAACTTCAGTGCACTCTGGACCTTCCTTTTAACCTCAGAGTTACCTCCCTAGGTGCTGGTCAATCAGACAGTGTTTATTTAGTGACACAATGCTGGGAAGATGAATTTCTGAATACTCAGTTGTTTAAATAAAGACAAGTGCAAAGCTTGTGATATTGTCATCAGGTGACAGTCTACAGGATAATTTTGAGGTAGTTCTTTTAATGGAACGAGTCTGGTAGGAAGCTGGATGTCATCATGCGCCTTCTCTGCACTCAAGCCTCTGAAGATTCCAGTCCTCTCAGAAAGATAGGGCTCTGCCCTCTTGCTTCTGATTTGCTGGCAATAGACCTTCAGGTAACAGTGTATCTGCTCAGCTGAAGATGGAGTGCTAATCTAGAGGGACTCGAAATGGCTCTGTCATTTTCTAGATGACAGCTCCTATTTTCCACTGGCTTCTGGCACATGTGCTACCATCCATCTATGTCAAGAAGACACTTGCTTATCTGGTTGCTAGAAATGCTTTTGTTAAAACCACGTAACTGCAGTTCATCAGTCTTGTGAGGAAATTGTTGATTTTGCTAAACTAAGTTCAAAATCCGCTGTGGTTTTCTGATATGACATCTATTTTTATTAGATATTGTCATGATTATTTACAGTGCTTTACAAGCATACTAGAATTTTTTTTAAAGGCAAGTTAATCAGCTGATTGGGGTAAAACAAAAGAATGAGGATTCTGTTGTGCGTTTACTTGTTTTTTGTTTTTGGGCAACATTTAATCAAGAAGTTACTTGCTAGAAAAGAGAAGTTGAATCAGAACCACAAAAAACAAAATTCAATGCAAGTAATGTATGTTTCTCAACAAATGGTGACAAGCATTTAAAAAGTTTTAAAATTAGCCATCTAATTACAACTTACGAAATTCCATTGAATTCCAAAGGATATCATCAGAAAATGTCCTTTTTTCCTCCCTATGGTACTGGGGATCAAACCCAAGGCCTCACACATGCAAGGCAAGCGCTCTACCACTGAATCACATCCCCAGCCCCTGAAATCTCCATGACAAATCTATAAAAATAAATTTCTATGAACTGGAAAATATTTTTCTAAAATTATTTTGGTTTCGACTATTCTGCTCAGTCTTGTACTTCAATTAAGACTTGGCTACTCAGATTTCTTTTAAGGTGTTAAACCTGGGGACTTTCCCATGCTAGGCAAGAGCTCTACCAGCTGAGCCACCCTCCAGCCCAGGGTGAATGGTATCTGACCGGTCTGTGCTAGTCCTAGCTGTTCATTCAGAAAGCCACTGAAGAGTTCACATCCACTGAGGCCAGCTAAGACTGATTCAGATCATTTTGTCATTTGTTAACTCATAGCCAGAAGGTTTACGGTGCTCAAGGCAAGGACATCTAATCTCTAGAGAGTGGCACCTGGATTTTGAAACCAAGTTGTGTGTCTAGTTGGGCTTTCTCATACTTGCCACTGTGAATTCTATCCTCTCATTTTCCTCTCTCCCCTCTTCTCCCTCATCCAGCACAGACTCATTACTCTTCTTACCAGCAGCTGGGTGTCTACCATGTGGCCTTATTTGTGAGCATGGATAGGGGCAGGGAGAAGTGAAGGTATGGCGTGTGGTAGCTGCCTACATTCTTTTAGCCTTTTAAAACTGAATGGCTCTGACAGCTACCAGCGACGTGATTGGTTGGAGCTGTTCTGATATTTGCTGCCCATCAGAAGCCTTTCTTACGGAGGAGAAATGATGCCAGGGGCTGAAGCACACTAGCTTCACAAAGCTTTCCTAAGAGGCTGTAATTACGGATGGAAAGTCATGAAGTGGCCCCTGGTGTGGAAACAGTCCCAGAGCCCTGCTCATGGGCCCATTTCCTCCCATTTTCATACAGTCCAACTAGAGAAATGGACACTGAAGAAAGGATATGAGCTGGAACATTATTAATGTCAGAAAATAGATGTATAAAATTAGATTTGTAATAAAATCAGAAAAGTGTGCACAATGGTTAAATTGAAAAAAATGTTCAGACATCTCTCATAAACAGAAGCATTGTATTTCTTGAAAGGAAAAACATATACCTAAAAACAAAGAAAACAGAAAATCTGCAGCTTATTTCTTTTTTACAAAATGAACACATGTTGGAATAAATTTAACATTGCTTTAAGGGTGAGGGTATCAATGTTATGATAAGGAATTATACTTCTAAAAAGAAAAAATAATTTTGATGAAGGACTTCCAACTGATTATATTGGTATCCAACTAGCTATAAGTTAAGGGAAAAATTGATACTAAAAGAAATGGTTTGTCTTTTTAAAGAAACTCACAAATTAGTTGCTTATTTTTGAAAACCAAATTTTATATTGAATGTTTTGCAATCATGTGAATAAACATACACACAAATCTTTTTTTTAAAATAACAAACATCTCCTTTTCTCCCTTGATCTCTGATTTATAAAAAAAAGGATGAAAAATTTAAATAGAGCAGAAATAATATATATATATGAATTTTAGACACGCTAATTTGAATAAGACTTTCAAACACAGTGAGTGTTTTGGAAATTTTATACTATCCCACTTAACTATTTTTTCAGTGCATCAATAAATTAAAAAACTTTCTGGACTTGGGATGCGTGAAGCCCCTGGGTTCCATCCTCAGCTCTACAATAAATAAATAAATAAGTAAAAAAAGAATTACCATAATATTTTGACAGTCATACCCTGGATTTTCAGAGTTGCACAGATAATAATTTCAATTTAAAACAATCACTTGTGTATCTGCCTTTCCAAGGCAACAACAGCAAATTTATCCTGCGCACCTATGACATATTAGAAGAAAGAGCTTTACTCTCCCCAGATGAGAAATAACACTTAGGTTATACGAAATGTGTTAGCAATAGTATTCAAAGTGTATTCTGAAAACAGCATCAGAAGTAAGTGAGCTGGGGGAAAGGGATCTGGGGGAAGAAGCAATATTCCTAACAGCAAGTTAAGAAACACTGCTTACTAAGTGTTCCGGTTGTTGTTGTTGTTGTTGTTTTTTTAAAGAGAGAGGGACAGTGAGAGAGACAGAGAAAGAGAGAAACAACTTTATTTAGTTTTTCACATGGCCTTAGTTGCTCTAACACTTAGTTGTGTACGTGGTGCTGGGGTTTGAACCCGGGTCCTTGTGCTCACCAGGCAAGCGCTGAAATCGCTGAGCCACTGCTCCAGCCCTAAGTGTTATGGTTTGAATGTGATGTGTCACCCAAAAGCTCCTGTGTGGCAATTCAGGAAGGCTGAGGTGAAATGATTGGGTTATGAGAGCCTAAACCTAATCAACGAGGTGATCCCCTGATAGGGATTAACTGGCAACTGTAGGCTGCTAGGGTGTGGCTGGAGAAGGTGGGCTGTTGGGGGTGTGCCTTTGGGGACTACGCTTTATATCTGGCACGGAGTCTATTTCTCTATTCTTGGAGCCATGCCTTCTGCCATGAGAAATGGAGCCAGCCATCTGTGAATGAAGACCTCTGAAACTGTGAGTCCCTAAATAAACTTTTCCTCCTAAAATTGTTCTTGTCAGATTCTTGAGTCGCAGCAATGAGAACGCTGACTAAAACAGAAAATGGTACTGAGAGTGGGGTCATTGCTGCGATTAACCTAACCATGTTGTTCTGAAGCTTTTGGAACATTTTGGAATTTGTGGGAGAAAGTTTAGCAATGCAAGCTGGAAATGCTTTAGATTGTTGTAAGCAGTGCTTAATGGGAAATTCTGTTGGGAGCTTAGAAAACGGTATTGTCCATAGGACTGTGCTAAGGCAAAGCTCAAGAGGTTTCAGAGGAGAAGGAGAACTCTATTGGAAATTGGACAAGAGCCCATTTATGTTATGTTCTGGATAAAAAGTTGTCTGCATTTAGCCCATGTCTAGACTTTCTCTGAGGCTGAGTTTAAAGTTATGGATTTAATTTGGTGGGAAAAATTTCTAAGCAGCATAGCCTTCAGGTGGCATGGATATTGCTGGCAGCTTTTAGCCAAATGTATTGTAAAATTCAGGAGCAGAAAGCTGAGCAGAAAGATTTGAAAAACTTGTACTTGAAATATGGGAGTGAAACTGTGGCTAAAGGAATTGCAGTTGTTGAAGACATTACTACCAGAAAAGAACGCGAGACTTTGCCTAGAGGGAAAAGGAAAGAGGATTTGAAGGCATCTCAGGAATTGGCAAGACCACACCCATCTCAGGCTCAAGGGAGTAAAAATCCCCTTGAGAAGAGACCAGTGGGGACCCTTCTTGCACAAGGAGGCCTAGGATGGTTTTGCAATGTGCTCAGCCACCCAGACACTCAGTGGCCACTGCAGCTATGGTCCCTGGAGGCTCAAGATGGTTCCAGACCTTGGCATTAACCACATGGTGCTGGTTCTGCAGGATTGCAGGATGCTGGAATTAGGGGATCATAGAGGCTTCTATGGAGATTTCAAAGGAAAGCCTGGGAGGACGGGATTAACTGGTAACTGTAGGCTGGTAGGGTACGGCTGGAGAAGATGGGTCATTGGAGGCATGCCTGTAGGGTATGCATTTCATATCTTGCACGGAGTTTCTCTTTCTCTGCTCCCTAGTTCCACACATGATATTCAGCCTTTCCTCAAGCCCCAAGGAATGGAGGCAGTGTTCCAAAGGACTAAAATCTCTGAAACCATGAGCCCTCCAATAAACTTTTCCTCCTAAATTGTTCTTGTGGGGTCTTTTAGTCACAGCAGCAAAACACCTGACTAAAGGAGCTGAAGCAGTGGCTCAGTGGTTACATAGCTTGCCTGGCATGCACGAGGATGCCAGTTCAAATCCCAGCACCAAGTATACGACGAAGTTCTGGAGCAACAAAACCACATGAAAAGCTAAATAAAATTGTCTCTCTCTCTTAAAAAAAAATCTGATGAAAACATTAAGGTTTTTTTACTTTATTTTATTTTTATGCACCACCTTATGAGGTCATGTCCAGGGACTAATTTTTACAAAGAAACTTGACTCTCAGCTACAGTTTCCCCTACATGATGGAAGTGAATCAGAACACATGTGTTTCTGGGTGTATAAAAAGGAAGACTCCTTGCAGGAAGGGGTTGCCTATAGAGAAGGAAACTGACAACTCTATCGAATCTAGCACAAGCCAGGTGACAAGTTCAATGAGATACTGAACTGACCCTAGGACTCCTATCTCCTAGCTGCATCCAGGTCAAGGCCTGTTATTATTTAGAAAAACTACCTTTTTTTTTGATAGAGGGAAATAGTATAAAGTCTAAAGTCCTTACGTAGAGCATGCTGAATTATTTAAAAAATCGACACATATCAAATAATGAAAAAGAAACAGGAAAATATTTTGACTGTGGCCTTCATGTAAAATACAAGCTGAAATGTTCTACCTAGAAATGAAAAAGCCCAGGGGAAATATGTAAACAAGACTCAGATAAATGTAGATGAGGAGGGGAGAATAAATTGGTGTGTTTTTCATTATTTTGAGTTTATGTGCCAAGTAAGATGTAGTATAGACCAAACTAACAAGATGCCCATTGGATGTCAGTGGTCACAGTGCGAGGTGGAGAAAATTGATATTGTCGTATCGTTAATATGAATAATCAGTGATCCCTTCCTGATACTGTGTCTTTGGGCATCTAACAAGTGCTCTGAACTCTAGTTTACCTCTCTGTGAAGTCCGAGTCACACTTTCCTCCTAGGGCTATTGTGATGATTGCACGCCAGGCGACTTGGCCCAAGGCTGTGCCAGCGCCAGCACCTCTAAGCTCCTATGACACTTTGTGGCACCCTAGAAAGGCACCATCATTCAGGAAAACCAATCACAGGGTGCTTCTTACTTTAGGAAAATCTCATGTTCATTTATTAAAATCATCACTGAAGCCAATGAGATTAGCTAATAATCTTAAATTTTAGCATCTTCATTGAATATCCTCCTTGAGCTCATCCTGAGAATTTATTTACTTGAGTTTTTGTTCCTCTTCAGATAAGAGGTGTCCTTGTTAGGATGGGCTGGCTTTCATTTCACATTGTATTGTTTCTTCTTTCTGTACCAGGGAGGTACTTAAATGTCTATCGTGGTTTTTAAGACTTTGCTGCCTGTTTCTAAGATGATAAGTACGGGGCCTGAAAGTAAGGAGAGAGGAACATGCAGTTAGCTGGAATTGTTTTGGGAGGCAAAGCACCTCAGATTTTAGTGTTCTGAAGGTTTAAGAAGATATTTTTTTAGGGTGAGATTTAGCCTTTCTTGAGGTTTTTCCTAGCCAATGCTAGATACTAACTAGCCTTTTGGTAAATAGTAACTAGTGTTTTAATTATTATTATTTTATCAGTAAGGCTTTACCTCCTACTTGATTTAAGCCTGCCTGGGAATGGGAGGGCTGCTGCATCCTCCAAAGAAAATTCTGATCCAGCAATATATTGCCAGTACTCTGTTTCTTCCATACACAAAGATTCTGCCCTCAGTGGACTTTCTGCTGCAGCAGTTGGCTACCCACTCTTCCCTGTGAAAATCTCTGCACACAATTTCCTTTGTGTACATTTTTCTCATTTGCATATGAGAAATGTATGGTCCTAGGTCTGGAAAACTTTCCTAGTGCACCCCTCCAGCTCTGTTTCTCATGACAGTTGAAGATGGAGCACCCTTTTCAAGCAGCGTGGCTGTAACCCAGGGCTCCGAGTCAACATCAGGCCTGATGTGAGTTGCTAATTCATTGTTAAGCTGGTCTCACTGTCATCCAATGCCCAATCTACCAAGTTCACTAATTTACAAAATGTTCCTTCTGGTATCTGCTTATAAAGTTTTAGAAAATCGTCATGGAAAGGAATGGTTTTAATTTTTGAAGGTTTCTGGGAATTTGTGTTTGGCCATTGTGAAGTTCTAGTGTGGTTTAATTTAATTTTGGTGGCAAACTTTTTACTGCGGCCGAGCAAAGCTTATTAGTGTCCTGGTTTTCCTCTACTTTTGATCTTAGGCTTTTAGAAATGCCCATTTGTAAAGTGATTTAAATTACAAGTATTGTACATATCTTGATGTCAAGGAGTTTGTAAACAATTTAGGTTTCATTAAAACATATACAATAGAGTCTGTTGCTTTTTGTACTTCTCACAATTCACTTCCCAGATATTTTCATCTGGCTCAATTCTAAGAATATTGTATATGTGCTTCAAAAATCTGAGAAGTGTTCCACATGTGAGATGTAAATCACACACAGAGTTGACAACCACCTTTGAGGGACTAATGAATTTATTGTTTAATCAGCTGGGTAAAATAGCTACCGTGAAATAATGCCTTACGCTAAACCTAAATCTTAGTAAAAAAAAATAGACTGAACTTCAAAATAAAGTCTTAAATGGTATTAAAATTTCCCAAGCAACTTGGCTATAAGTTTTAAGTAGATAACAGAAAGAAAGTACTTGGAAAATCTGCAATTTGGCTAATATTTTCTTAGGTGAATAAGCTTTCAGCAGAATAGTCTTGAGCAAGTTGATTTTTGGTAAATTGGTTTCTGAAAAATAAGCTTTTGGTAAATGAGTAAACTTGAAAAATTTGGCAAGTTGGTCATTTAGTCAATTGGTTTTCAGGAAATTGATTTTCAGGGAATTAGCCTTTTCCATGACTTCCCAGAAAATGACGAATGGATTAAGAATGAGACGATAGATGTGAATACCAATCAGGAGTACAATACAACGTGAAGTGTGTTTTCCCCCTCTAGGGTCTAAGAGTTGTGATTATAGACTGAAGTTGAAGTCAAAAGCATTAAGTACCACGTTTTTTGAAGAAATGCAAGACATTGGCCTTATTAGAGAGCATAACAAAGTCAGACTTGACCCTATTAACTATGCCAACAACTTCTCTCTTACTCTTCCATATGCCAAGGCTGGTAGGGTACTGCCTTAAGGTTTTTTAAAGTGCATTGTTCCTGGGGAAAGGCTGTTCCCCAGAAAAGAGAAGGAGGGCACAAAGAGAATTGCTCTTAAATATTGGGGTTGAACACAAGAATGAAATACTGACATTTGTTCTCCCTTTGGGTGTCTTCTTGGACATTGAACTTGCGGACCCACCCAATCCAGTGCTACTTGGTCAAGGGAAAAGAGAATTAGAGACAGTGTGGAAGACTGCCAGGGGGATAGAGGTTGGAATTGGCCCAGCACATTCACATTTCCTGGGTAGGAATGATGGGTTCCAGCTGGGTGTGGTGTCACATACCTGTAATCCCAGTTTCTTAGGATGCGGAGGCAGGGGGATTGCACATTCAAGGCCAACCTCCACAATGTAGTAACTTACTGAGACCTGATCTCAAAGAATTTTAAAAAGTGCCAGCGATATAACTCAGTGTCAAAGTGCCCCTGGATTCAATTCCCAGTACTTAGAAAAAACATATGGGAAGATGGGTCTTGCACAGGCCAGCAGGTGCTAGTATTTGACTGCGTGGTGAAAGTGAGCCACTGTCCAATGGGCTTGCTGACATGCAGAGAGGAAAGATGTAGACAGAGTGGAGGGATGCAGTCAGGACAGCACATGCTTGGGGCCCACAGAAGGGCGGGCTGAGTCTCACAGAGGATTATTGGTGCCCAGCATTGGGACCACAGTCCATTCTCATTGGCTCTGTAGATAATGAAATCTACCACCACTGACTTTTTTATTCTTTTTTTAAAGACAGGGAGAGAGAATCATTTTATTTCTTTTTCATCTGGTCTTTGTTTTTTCCAAACACTTAGTTGTTTATGTGGGGCTGGTGTTTGAACTCGGGTCCTTGTACATGGCAGCAAGTACTCCAACTGCTAAGACACCACTTCAGCCCCTACCACCAATCTCTTGACTGCACTCTTGCACAACTTCATAAAGAGATAGTCATGCCTTTCCCTGTTCTTCTTCCAGGCCCTAGCACACAATGAAAGCTTGAGACTATAAGGATGCATGCGAGTGAAGAGTAGATGCCATGTGTCTCCCACCCTCTCTCCAAGCTGCAGGAACCACAAGTTCTACACAAAGGTGAAGATGGGCAGGTAAATAACTCAGCATGGAACCAGAAATAAGAGTTTTAAGAATGAACAGAATTGATATATAGATGGGAAATGGTACTCTTTTTTTTTTTTTTTAAAAAGAATGTCATGAAAGTTATAGAAAACTGATAGAGAAAGAAGATTTTCAGTGTAGCACAGTTGGGAGCATTACTAGAAGAAATAAATCCCTTTCAGATTTTAACTTCAATGATTGGACTTCCCCAAAATCAGACTGCGGAAATCCATGGAATGAATAGAACCAGAATTAAAGGGTTTTCAAAGGGGATGGAGAACAGGACTGGGTTCAAGAGAAATTTAAGGGACAAGATTTGCAAGATTTGGCAAGAATGGATATATAACGCAACAGAGTGGATTGCTTGCAGGTTTCTGGCTTGAGTGTCCAGTGTGTCTACTGTTGAAGCTAAGTGAGAGACGGGAATCTCGGATGGCATAGAAGCAGAAAAGACATTTAGGATGGAGTTTGATGTGCATGTGGAATCCAGAAGAGAGAGGGAATAATTTTCTATCTGCACTTCAGGAATTGAGGGCAAAGTTAGAAATATGCACACACATATAATTGTGTGTATGTATCTGTAATATACTGTTTTATATATATATCAACATGAAAATTTGAAAAGTATATTAACACCTGTCAATCATAATGTACAAAATGGATTTGTAGGTTTTGAAAAGAAGTAGCAGGAAGGACTGATAAAAGTGGGATGTGCCTAACCAGGGAAGATTTTATAAAATATGCCTCAGTTTTGAGCATGTGTTTTTATGTTGTTGAAAGTCTCTTTTTTTTTCATTATTCTTCTCAATTTAAAGACAAAAAGTTCATATTTTTTTTTTTTTAAGAAAGAGGGACAGTGAGAGAGAGAGAGAAAGAGAGAATCAATTTTATTTAGTTTTTCACGTGGCTTTCGTTGCTCTGAGACTTTGTTGTGTACGTGGTGCTGGGGTTTGAACTCACATACTTGCACATGCTGGGCAAGCACCGTAACCGCTGAGCCACTGCTCCAGCCCCCATATTGTTTTATTTAAAAAAATTTGCCACTTCTTTTGGGAAGAGTAATAACTATTCAGAAATTTTGGAAAACATAGAAGAGAATAAAGATGCTGCTTTCTATCATATAGGCATTTTATTGTGTCTGAATAAGAATGTCTTTTAATACCCAGATTATAAGATTAAAAACTGGTCGAAATGAATCAGGGAAATTGTTGAGTTTTGCTGAGCATCCAAATACAGGCTCATATGATTTTATAAGTGTAAGACTTGTGTGTCCATATCATGTGGTGTTGGTAGCAGTTATATCAAGTTAACAATGACAGTTTTGGTGCTGTTAATATGAAAATAGAAAGTGTGAGATTGTCCCAGATACATGACAACATATTATTTTTGTTCAATAGAAACAGATGTTGTGAAGAAATTGAATCAGAAGTAATCTTGATGGAAATATTTTCACAATGCTATAGACTGTGTAAAGATGCAAATTCTTTTTCTCTTTTTAGCTGAAACCTCAACTCCTTTGGAGAAATAAAAATGAAATATATACATAGATTTATTTCAAAGAAATAAATAATCTAAAGAAAAGAAAGTAAACTTTAGAGATAAAGCTTTGGTACTTACACATTGTGGACTGATCTTGTCAAAGGAGCAAGGCAGTTTACTGTAACAAAGTTTAAAATTTTTTTAAAACAAATTCTACAAGAACAAAATGAATCTAGACAAAGTCTTTATATCCTTCACAAAAATTAACTCAAAATGGATCATGGACAAACATGTAGAGCACAAAATTATAAAACTCCTGGTTGGTAACATAAGGCCTTAAATGACCTTGGACGTGACTATGACTTTTTAGATAAAACACTGAGAGAAACACTTGGTAAGCTAGACTTCAAAACAATTAAAAACTTATGCTCTGGAAGAGACAATATTAAGAGAAAGAAAGCACAAACCACAGTCTGGGAAAAAATATTTGCAAGAGGCTTATATAATAAAGTACTGTTACCCAAAATGTTCAAATTAAAAAAAAATTTTTTTATGGTACTGCAGATTTAACCTAGGGTCTTACACACACTAGATAAGCATTGTATCACTGTGTTATAGCTCCAGCCAAAGAACTTTTACTTCAACAATAAAAAAAAAAAAAAACATCCAATTTAAAAAACGGGCCAAAGACCTTAACAAACTACATTTCCAAAGAAGATAGGCAGATGGCACATAAACATGAAAAGATGCTATACATCATATGTCACAGAAAAATGCAAATTAAAACAACTGTGATGTATCACGCACACTTATTAGAATGGCCCAAATCTAGAATGGACAATGTCTGTTAAGGATGTGGACCATTAGAAATTCTCAGTTATTGCCAGTGGACAAGGCAAAATGGTACAGCCACTTTGGAAGACAAGTTTGGCAGTTTTAAAGATAAACGAAATGGTAGCTGTGTATGAACCATATGATACAGCAATTACACTCCCAGGCATTTACCCAAAGGAATTGAAAACTTATATCCGCACAACCTGCATATGGATGGGTATAGCAGCTTTAGTCATAATTGTCCAAATTTGGAGGCAATTAAGATATTCTTCACTAAGTAAATGAATAAACTGTGGTACACTCAGACATTGGAATATTTTTCAGTTCTCAAAAGAAGTATGCTATCAGATGATGAAAAGATACAAAGAAAACTTAAATGCATAGTACTAAGTGAAAGAAGCCAGTCTGAAAAGGCTATATGATTCCAAGTACATGACGTTACAGAAGAAGCAAATCCATGGAGTGGAGAAATTAAGAAGATAAGAAGTTGGGGCTGGAGCGGTGGCTCAGTGGTTACGGTGCTTGCCTGTCATGCGCAGGGACCCGAGTTCAAACCCCAGCACCACATACACAGCAAAGTGTTGGAGCAACAAAGGCCACATGAGAAACTAAATAAAACTGGTTCTCTCTCTCTCTCTCTCTCTCTCTTTCTCTCCCTTTCTCTTAAAAGAAGAAGAAGAAGAAGAAGAAGAAGAAGAAGAAGGAGAAGGAGAAGGAGAAGGAGAAGGAGAAGGAGAAGGAGAAGGAGAAGAAGAAGAAGAAGAAGAAGAAGAAGAAGAAGAAGAAGAAGAAGAAGAAGAAGAAGTAGAAGAAGATCAGAAGTTGCCAGAGGTTAAAAGTGGTGGAGCACAAGGATTTTTAGGGCAGTATGATACTGTAATGATGGACGCATGCCATTATTCATTTGTCTAAGCACATGGAATGTACAAAATTCAAGAGTGAACCTTGATATAGACAATAAACTAGGTGATAATGAGGTGTCAGTGTGGGTTCATTAATGTAAAAATAACAAGGAGGCTGTGCATGTGTTGGGGGAGGGGGTGTCTGGGGAATCTCTACCTTACTCTCAATTTTGCTGGGGACCTAAAATGGCTAGAAAAAAAAAGAGTCTTAAAGAAGACCTGGCATCTTGGCTGCTTTCTGTATAAGTCATCTTATCCCAACCAAATCATTTCTCTCCTCATTCACTGTCTGGAACACAAAAGTAAAGATAGTACTAGTCAACATCAACTAAAGGAACAGTAGAAGCATAGTTTATGATAAAATGGAACGTGTCTTTGCTGTCCTAATATCTTCTGTAAAATTCCCAGGGGAGTTGGTCTTTTCATCTTGTCATTTATGGGTATTTAGATAAATGCAAACTCTACCTCTAATGCTTTCTCATTCATTATTAAATCATTAACTTTTCAAAGTTAGAATTTTGATGTAATTCAAATCAATTCAATAAGACATCAGTCACGGTTCAGTCAGAGAAGCAGACCACTATGATGGATATATAGGGATGCCTATTTTACATTTGTGTTGTTTAAATCTTTAATTCACTTGAAGTGCATTTTGATGTTGGGAGTGGTGAAGACAGAGATCTGCTTTTAAAATACCAAGTGTTTAAATACTAAGATTCCAATTTCCTCCTCCACCTATTGTTAGATTCTACAGTTTATAGGGCATCCTGCCAATTGCATTTTGAATTGGAATGCTGCGGCTTTATACTGTTTTGTGATAATCTTTCCCAGTTGTACTCTCTCTCTCTCTCTGTTTTTCTTATATGCAAAGGCTCACGCTTTTCACGTCCTCTTAATGTTTTTTTTCTTTTGCTTGTCTTAGATCAGGTTCTTGGAAACACTGAGGTGGAGAGTTGCGTGCATAAGGTTTATTGGGGAGTTCTTTTATGAAAGACATCATTAATGGAGTGAGTCAGGGAGCTTTGAACACAGAGAAAACAGTCATAATCAAGGTCTCAGGCATTTTTTCAAGAAGTGCTGAAGTTGTGATAATGCTTCAAAACTTGTTCAAATCAAATGGAGGAGACCAGTCCTTTATAATTCACTTTGCCTGTCATTAATCCTGGAGGGGTAGGGGTTTTACCTTGAGCAAGGCAGTTCCCTCTAGAGAGGTAATGTCCTGCAAGGGTCTGAGTTTTGATTAATCAGGAAAGGATGTTCCTAGCACCTGGGAAATTTATAGTTGGCCTTGAGGAAGGGCCATGAGTGGACCATACCCAAGTACTATACTGTTAGCCAATTGTTGATTAATTTTATTGTCATTCTTACCCTTTTCCCTGATGTGGTTCCATTGTGGAACTTCCCTCCACTCAGTTGAATTCCCAGAGTGCAATGGGAATTTATGTGGTTACTTAGTTATTTTTGGCTAAGTTAAGCTTTACTGTCAGTTTCAGAGCAGTTTCTTCATGTCTGTCTGTCTATGAATAAAGAAACTTTTAACAGCTTGAGTATACAGTCCTCTGTCCATTGATGAATAGGTCTCAAAGAAATTATTATAGAATGAAGATCTAGGAGCCAAATGGACAATAGGTTTCCAGAAATTTATCATATATTGATGCAAGATAATTTATTAACATATCGAATATCTTCCGTGCACAAATCAGATGCTTGAGTGCTTGCTAAAGTTGTAAAGAGCAAGGGTCCGCTCTCGCTCAAAGCTTGACATTTTATTAGAAAGTAAAACAGGGAAACAAACAAACAAATGACAACAGCAAAATCCAAAACCAAACAACAAACCAAGCTGGTCAGGTAAAATGTGAACTTACTGACTAGTATAACTGAAAAATCACAGCTGGATCTGGAGAGTCAACCGATGTCATCTGGAGCCAGAATCTCTGCATCTCTTCACCTGGCTTTTATCTGTGGCAGCTCTGACTTCAGACAAGCCCTCCCATGACAAGTGAGCTTTCTGCCAGGCCTGCTTCTTTTTTATTTTTTTTATTATTTTTTTAATTTTTCATGATTAGTTTTTATTTTGCTTTTGATCATCTTTTTTTAAAATTTTTTAAAATTTTTGAACAACCATACAAGTTTTTAACAAAATAATATAAAATGTGTATAGATTCTGGATATTACAATTACCCCCAGGAGTGCCCCCCCAATTACCCTTTATCCCTCTTTCCCCTTCCCACAATATCTCTAAAAAAGGATTATGTTGTATAGCATTACATCTTATCTGGATTTAACACATGATAATAGACCAACTTTCTCACTGGCCAGGGTCTAGTCCCAACCTCCACAGATGAGTGGAGACAATCGACCATTAGTTCCCTGGGTTAAGCTGATTTTACTCAGCATAATTTCTTCCATAGCCATCCATTTACCTTCACAGGCTGCAATCTCACTGTTTCTAATTGCTGTGTAAAATTCCATGGTATAAATGTACCACAGTTTTTGGATCCATTCATCCAATGAGGAACATCTGGGTTGTTTCCATAGTCTAGCAATAGTAAATTGAGCTGCTATGAACATAGATATTGCTGTGTCACTATAATGTGCTGATTCTAAATCCCCTGGAAAGATACCCAGGAGTGGAATAGCAGGGTCGTATGGTGGGCTTATCCCTAGTTTTTTGAGGATTCTCCACACTACTTTCCAGAGGGGCTGTACCAGTCTGCAGCTCCACCAACAGTGTGTTAGTGCCAGGCCTGCTTCTTTAACCATGAAAAATTCAAGATTCTGGGATCCTTTTCACAGACAATTTCTAGAAAACATCTGGGCCTGCTTCTCATTGGCTAAAGGATAGAATGCAATGATGAATTTCCTCAGGACTTATGTTCACCACTGAAGCATGCAATGTACCTGTAAGGATGCAAAGTTAAAAAAAAAAGGTTGACTTTTATAATGCAGCTTGGGGCACTATTGGCAATCAAATGAGGAGATAGATGCTGAGGATCAAAAATAACAAATGGGGGGCTGGAGCAGTGGCTCAGCGCTTACAGAGCTTGCCTGGCACCTATAAGGATGAGGGTTCAAACCTTGGCACCACCTACACAACAAAGAGTTGGAGCAACAAAAGCCACGTGAAAAACTAAATAAATTGATTCTCTTTTCTCTCTTTCTCTCTCTCTCACTGTTGCTTTCTCTCTCTCTTAAAAAAAAACTGCTTCCGAAAAGATCATATGTTTACATTTTCCTTTTATCAGTATTTATTGAATATTTGCTACATCCTGGGAACTGTATTAGATGCTGGTAACCAGGGTGAATATGATAAAGTCCAATTCTAGTGGGATAGGGAAAAACCCCAAAAAGATAAATACATAAAATGTTGAGACGATGAGCAATATATTGCTTCCCTGAACGCTTTCTTTACCCTGTTTAAATATGAGAAGCCAGACCCTGTGAACATCTCCCCTTTGCCATCTTGCAGAATATTGAACTTCAAAAGAAAATGCAGGACAAGGTTATAGAGGCAGGAAGACACTTCCTTCAAAGGCCCAGTTCTCCATTTTTTAAATTCAGTGAGTAAGCTCAGCAGACCATGTGGCGAGCTCCAGCTGTACCCATTAGGTCACACTATCCCCACACGGGCAGCCTCTTGTCAGTTCTTGTAAGAGCCGGCTGGCCTGCACATGTCCTCTGAGATTGATGGCTAATTCTAGAGACTTGGTCCAACTGTCCATATCCTCTGGCAAAAACAAACTGCTTCTACAGACCAGTGGCAGGCTCCACCCTTTGGCGAGTCTGTTTGCCACATTCAGGCTGCATGTTCCTGTAGCTAGGCCCTCTCTGAAAAGGTCTGCATCTCAGCCTAACGAGGGGCTCTCAGTTCTTTTGTCTTCCTTGTGTGTTCTCCTTTAGGACAGAGTAGTAATTGTCCTTATTCATATGCTTCCTTTAGACCCCTTAGGTTCCTCTTCTATTGTTTTTTTTTTAACTTGCTTAACAACCTTCCACCAGATAATGACTCTTTATATTGAAATTTCCCAGATGAAATATCTCTCCTGACTATGCACTGCCTGATATGCATGTTATACAGAGGGCTTAAATGCTAAAACGAAAAATGAATTCTGTGATGGGGAGAAGGATCTATTTCAGATACATAGGGTGGTCAGGGAAGAATTTGATGCCCAGATAGAGTGGGGGTATGGAACTTGCAGGGCACAATGTTCTAGCACATACAAAGACCCTGAGGTGGGAACGAGATTGGCATTTTCAAGGAAAAGCAGAAGCCCTGTGTGGCTGGAGTGGAGTGAGTATGGGGGAAAATGGTAGGAAACTAGGTTGGAAAGGAAGTCAGGGGCCAGACCATGTAGGACCTGCCAGGTTCTCAAAAGGAGCTGGGTTCTATTTTTCATAAGCCACTGGGCTTCTTTTTTAAAATGTGGTACAGGACATTGAACACAGAGAGCTATGCATTCTAGGCAAGTGCTCTACCAATGAGCTACACCCCCAGTTCACTGGGCAGCTTTGAACGTGGACTAGCATGACCCGTCATACTTTTAAGAATCCTCTTTTACTTCTGGGTGAAAGAATCAATTGTTGACAGGTTATGGGGGCTATTAAAATAATTCATGCAAAATGATAGAGATTTAGACTAGATGTAGCAGTCATTTTCTGGATAATATTTAAAGATAGATCTTACAGAGTTTTGTGATTGAAAAAAGAAAAAAATTCTGCTATTCACTGATATGGGAAGAAGCTTGTTTGGCATTTCTGGGGCTCGAATATTTAGTTTGGGAGATTTTTATCAAGCATGATGCTTGAGAAGCCTCTTAAAATTCTAAATGAAAGGCTGGAGTGGTGGCTCAGCGGTTATGGCACTTGCCTGCAAATGCGAGAACCCGGGTTTGAATCCTTGCACCACATACACAACTAAGTGTTGGACCAACAAAAGCCATATTAAAGCCTAAATAAAATTGATTCTCTCTCTCTCTCTCCCCCTCACTGTCCCTCTCTATCTTAAAAAAATTATATTCTATGAAGCTTAATAGTAGGAAATTGGTATATGAGTTGGGAAGTCAGAGGGAAAATAGACTGGTTATGTTTATTTAGGTATCATTAGTAAATGGATAGAAATTTTACTGAATCACATTAATAATGTGATGAGCAGAAAGAAGTAAGAGAAGTTGAGGATGAACCAATGGATCGTTTGCTTATTTAGAGGCAGACTATATGAAGAAGAACCAGCAAAGAAATAAACAGGAGAGTCCAATGAGCTAAGAGGAGAATCAAGAGAGTCATATCCCAAAAGTGAAGAAAGCATTTCAAGGAGGAGAAATAGTGTGTATCAACTCTTTTCTGATAGAGTAAAATGGGACTTAAAATTTGATCTTGAGATCTAGCAACATGGATGTCAGTGGTGATCTTGTAAGAGAAGTTCCAGTGGAATGGTAGGGACAAAAACCTTGTTGGACTGGGTTAAGAAGGAGGTGACAAACGGAAAGGGAGACAGAAATTTCACAATCATACTAGCATAAAACGCACAAGTAAAACGAGGCACTTGTTGGATAGATATATTTAATATGGAGAGAGATTGGGAAACAGCCTCACATGCCTGGTGTCATTCCACACAGAGGGGAAAAATGAAGATTTGCGAAATGCTTGTGCTACTAGTATTCTTGACTAAATGAGAAAGGTCAATCCAGTGCCCTACTGGTGGGTGGCATGATCCTTGATGGGAGTACAGACAGCTCATCTACAGATTCAGCAAATTATATACAAGAAGATGAGTGTATACTTATGGGAGCATGTGGGTATTCTCTCTTTGTATCTTCTATTTTCTGGGAAAAATTAAAAAATGCTTTTATTTGAGATTAAGAAATGGGAAGATGTTGAAGTGTTCTGAAAGTGTTTAATAAAAATATTCTCTGGATAAACGAAAGGATGAACCAACTAGAGAAATATATAGAATGCAAGAATTGAATGTGCGTAAAGAAGATAGCACATTCTTAGTAGGTGAAACTGAACCTTAGTGAAGGCACAAATGCTCATTCCCCTAAATACTCTCTCCCACTCCAAAAAAAACAAAAACAAAAACAAAAACAAAAACCTCACCTCACAGCAAAAGACCCAAACCATAGCCATTTATCCATTCATGACACTCTACCTGTCATCGACTTGTGAATCAAGGCAGACAGCTGACATGAGCATGCAATATGGAATAGAAGTGTAGATGGACCCATAAGCTTATAACAAGTTATTTTTTGGCATCTGAGGTTTAGGTTCCTTGGGCAAACAGAATAAGAGCTGTTTGAAACACAAATGACTTATGTTTCTAGGTCCAAAAGAATCCTCAAATAAGACTAGCTTTTCACACCTAACAATTTATAAATTTATCCTTCTCAAGAAATCTTTAAGTCTCCCAAGTGGTTGGAACCCAATTAACACAAAAGGCACTATTGTGTCCCATATAGTTTAAAATCATTTGAAGTAGCAGAAAAATGTGGTATTTGCTGAAACACTTCCCACCTGCCCCCTCCGTGGTGTACTAGGCTTTTTCACAAATATTAAATCATTTAATCCTTGCATCAAGTTAGCCAGTTAAGTATGTGTGGGAGAATATTCTGTTTGCTCACTT
>PVKS010007253.1:0-73893 GCA_004027875.1 Aplodontia rufa | reverse complement strand
CTTTCCATAGTGGCTGAACCAATTTGCAGTCCCACCAGCAGTGTAGTAGTGTTCCTCTTTTCCCACAGCCCCTCCAGCATCTGTCATCGTTTGTATTTTTCATTTTTGCCACTCTAACAGGAGTGAGGTGATATCTCATTGAAGTTTTGATTTGCATTTCTCTTATAGCTAATGATGTAGAGCATTTTCTCATGTATTTATGGGCTTTCTGAACTTCGACTGGAGAGAAGTTTCTTTTAAGTTCTTTAGCCCATTTATCGATTGGATTTTTTGTGAGTTTGGTTTTTAAGAAGCTTCTTTCTCATTCTGTTTCCCTAGTGGCCCTCACACAATCACAAAAGACTTCTGCATTCATAGTTCCAGAGAACACTCCCGGCGGGAGCCACTCTGTAAGTGGCATTCACTGAGGCCCAGGAACTGCACCCATTCTGTCTTCTCTTTGGCCTGAGAGTGCCCCAGGACAGATGGTGCACCTCCCAGACCATCACACTGCCCCCTCCCCAGGGACTGAGTCGAACAGGATTTCTCAAAGGAAGAAGGGGTTTTTCAAACCCCTCTGTCTACCAGATTTTCAGCAAGAATTACTCCAGCACTGAGTGGATTTTCCTGTTTTATTTCTCTTTCCTATTCTTACTTGCAATTCTCAGAACCCAGGGAAAGTAAAAATGGGGATTTGATCCACTAACTGCCCATCCAAGTGTCCCCAGCCAGCCAAAAGGACTGGAACCCACCTAGATGGTGGAGGAAGAGATCTTAATTGTATATTTCATTTTTCAAGTTTTCTGCAAACCTTCCCAACTCAACAAAACGCAGTGCCTTTTGGAGATCTGTAAGTTATAGGCACCTAACTGCATTCCCCTTCATGCCTGGGGAGAGTTTCAACCTCAAACAACTTTATTTAAACAATTTCTTACTTAAAATGTTTTTCTCTGCGTTTCAAATCCAATCACTCCCTGCGTTGCAGGAAGAACTGCTACAGGACAAAAAGAACAACACAACCTGCTTTTATTTTAATATCTTCCGGGTCTCTCGGCACAGCCATTATTTGGGTTGTCAGCCCTTCACTGCCTGAGGTGGCTTCCCGCTCTCTGCAGACCGTCTGCCTCCCCACTAATGGCACTGTTCGGGCGAGGGGGAAATGCAATTTTCCACTCCATTACAAGCACTGTGTAAAAGGACCTCTTTTCCTCACTGCACACAGATAAGGACCTAATGAAATTCCACTAAGTATTACAATAGCCAACTCCACTCCAAAGGCCGCGTTCCACGCGCCTGCCAGGCCCTCCACTCCAGAGTGATTGCCACAGATGCCCCTGGATTGGATCGTGTCAGGGGAAAACCTATGGGCTGATCAGGGAGAAGGGAAGGTCACAAACATGGCAGCAGACCCATGGCTTTGGATCTGCAACTGTTCTGCCTGAACAGCACTTCCTTTGGACTCTGGTGGAAGCTTGAAATGCTTGTATTTGGAAACAGCAATGTCGGGAGCACCAAAGTACCCCTTAAGAGTCTCAACATCACATGGCCTATGGAAACAAGTAACAAAAGGGAGAGAACTGGGGTCACGCGAGGTGCCTTTTAATATGGGAAGTAAAACCAGAGGAGGCGCCCTGGGAGGGTTCAGCGCTCACATGCCTGAGGTAGAAAGCGTGTGAAGGTAAAAATCCTCTTCATCTTCCTCCCATCTTCCTTATCCTTTTCCTGGTAATATTGCTTGCCCAGTGTATGTTCCCATGATGCTCTCTCGAGCAACTCGAAAGTACTGCACAACAGCATTCTTTTCTTCTGCCCCATTCAGTGTACTCAAGGATCCCCACCTGGTGCTATGAACTCCCTGTCCCCCATCCTATCTGTCTCCCAGTGGTTCTGTACTTGCCTTACACCCACTCATCACTCCCATCCCCGGGCCCGGAAGGTTCTCCATTTTCTCATCCAATATCCCAAGTCCCTGGAGAAGGCTTGGCTATGGCCTTATTTAGTAGCCAATCAACAAGTGACTTCGAGAAACCTAATGCCTTGGTTTCAAAGAACTGTTAATGCTGAACTTTTAAAATTACTGCGACATTTATAGGATATAACTTTGGGACAACATAGAGGGTATCTATGAAATCTTTTCAACAATGTCAGAAAGATGCTTCTATATCTCAAGTGCAAGGAAAAAAACACCCCCCACAAATCTTAAAGTATACACACATTATTAAATATAAACTATATTTATATAATAAATTTGTGTTTTAAAAAATCTTTTGTCCTCATTTCCAATTCTCCTTTTTCCTCTCAAAGGCAGAATTGTTTGAATGCTTTTGGTGTATATATTTCCATTTTTTTTGAATTCTTAAAGTATCTTTCACTTTATAAAATATTTTGAGATATACAATATTAATACATGTCACTTCCTGTTCTGACTACTGTACAATATTCCACTGAAAGAATATGCAACAATTGTTTCATTGACTAATAAACCTTTGAGTTATTTTCAACTTTTTGATCTGAAAAATGATTCCGATAACTTTCTTCTCCTGCCTCCAATTGTATGTTTACATATCTTTGAATGTACAGTAGAATTGCAGGAATCATGAAGTATTTTAATGTCTAACTTTAGGAGAATTATTTTACCAAGATTTTTACCAATTTGTATCACCATCAGCAATACAGAAGGCTTCCTGTAGATACACATTCTTTCCAACTTTTGATTTAAAAATAAAAACCTTTGCCACTTTTTTTGTGTTAAAAACGTCTTATGGTATTTTCTTTGCAATTCCCTCATCATTAATATTGAGCACATCTCTTCATAAGTTAGTCATAAATATTTCCTTCTATATAAAATATTTCTATATTTTTTCCACTTCTCTATTGAGTTGTCTGATTTTTTTTAACATGTAAGAATTCTTTATGTATTCTTAATACTGATCCATTATCAATTGTGCATAATATCTTCTTGTAGTTTGTTAACTTCTTTCAGGGTTTTGAAGTGATTTTAGATAAACTAATTTCTTAATAAACTGAAATTAACAGTATTTTCTTTTATGGTGAACACTTTGTCTTCTTAGTCAATTATATTGATTTGTGCTCATGCATTTTGCTTTATGTGAGCCTTATTGTATTGTCCTGCTTTTTTCATTCACGTCTAATATGTACTATGTTGCGTCTGCTGTTGCCTTTAATTGCTGCGTATGCTTTACCCTACGCAGGCACACTTTATCAACCTATTCCCACATGTGCCCATTTTACAAATGTGGCAACTGAGAATCAATTCCCAAAACCTTCCTTTCTCTCAAGAATAAAGTGGTTAAATAGAACTGAGATGCAGATAAATTTCCAGGAAGTTAAAAGATTACCACCATGTCTTTTTTGAAATTCAAGTCCTGCCATGAACTCTGAAAAACGTTTGAAATTCTCCACCAATGTTACAGACGAACAGAGATTTTGAAGCAAGAATCTTGACACACAGATTTCTTCTTTTGGGCCAACATCTGTCACTTGATAATGGCTACCTGAAGTGCTGTAGAAAGTATTTTGGTGCTGTTTCAGCTCAGAAAAAGAGTTGTGAGCAATTAGCAATGTCTGCTGGGGGCTTGAAGATTCAAGTGCACAGTTCTTGCGTGTGCCATCTCTAGCAGTGCAAGGTTCGCCGCCTTCTACGCCTGCACACAAACCTCGCTGCTTCCTGGGAGCACAGGAAGGGCTAAGCCCCACAAGTGCTCAGTCCACTGCTGAAGCAAAGACGCCTCGGTCCAGGTTGAAGCCACTGTGAGCTGCAGGCGGATAAGAGAAACAGCCCAAGTCCGCATCTTTGGAGGCTGCAGATATTCCCCAACCATCATTTTCTGTACACCATTCTCACCAAGTGCTTCTCATTTACCATTTTAACAGGCTGTGTGATGCTATCTTACAATTAGGTCTCTGAAGAACAGGCAGGTTATACAAACAGGTGCAAAGAAACCAATTTTCTTTCTAAGCTCTGGCCCGTAATAGTTACGCAGCACATGGTTCCATTTAATCTGGACAGAATTTACTGAGAACTCTGCTGTTTCCAGCACTATAGTGGACTGCAGTAAAGAAAACAAAAACTATGACATCACCAAGTACCACTCCTAGCACACTGTAGGGCCCAAGCAGACATGCGGTAGGTTTCCTTTGCTGCCTCCTCCTCTTCTTGCTTTTCTCAGAGATTTCACTTGAGATGGAGAAATGATGTTTGCCTTAAGCCATAACCATCCTAGCCAACAGTTCTTCAGAAATCCAGGTATTATTTCCAGGAGAAACACTGCTTGCGCCATTAAGAAATGATATCCTGAGTGGACCGCGCTGGTGCCCAGTTGGTAGAATTTAAAGTTAATGGATTGCACTAAACAAATGCTCTGTAAACACAGGGTTCAAGTGACACCTTACAGTCAAAGCACACAGTGTTCGTGTTAGAATGTGAGGAATTATTTAAATCCCTTCATTGTAGAGATGAAGAAATAATGTTTTTGAAACATGTTATATGACTTCCGGGATTGTAACTGTTTTCCTTAACCCTCCTACAGCAGCCTTTGTACAGCTATGCTGCATTTCATAGCCAGGCTGAAAGTCTAGGAGAACTGTGCCTGGGAGCATTTAGGTGAAATTCAGCCAGAGACATACCTGTCTCCCTCACCTCCTGAGGACCCGATGCAATACGTAACTGGGCAGCTGGAATCTAGGCCCTGATCCAGATAAATGTGTAGTGTCCCTAACTTTCCATGACCTCCAAAGGCAATTCCCCCTAGTATGGTTTTAATTTTTTAAAATTGCTCCACTTAGAGTATCTCTAAATTTTAAAAGCATTACCATTAACAGGTTACTTCAAATTGTCCCTGTCAGCTGGAGCTGGGGGAAGCTCCAACAATGTTCCCCCAGTGAATAATAATTTGTTTCAAATTTTAAAGGACAAAACTTATTCTTGGCAACCTCCTGTAGGGAGAAAAACTATTTCCAACGCTCTTTAATACATCTTGAAATAATTTATGAAACTTTACGAATATATTATTTCAGGAATGTGCATTTGCAGTCAAACAAAGAATAATTATTCACTGTTAGAAAAGTCCTTTGAAGGGACATTATCTTTCCTTTCATAGGTGACGGCTGAAAGGAGCAATGTTTCAGGAGCCACTTCCAGGTTAAAAACCTCCACTTAGAAAATGAAAGCTAATTTGATTAGAAAAGATGTCTAATTAACCACCAAGTCTATAACTCTGCCACTGAGTAGAAACCTCGATGTCATGTGTTTGAGTCTGAGGAGATTACAACTAACAGAGGTAATTACTTTCCCTTCTTGTTATAGTTTAGATATGAGGTGTCCCCCAAAGCTCATGTGAGAGACAATGCAAAGGTGTTCAGAAGTGAAATGACTAGATTGTAAGAGTTGTGACCTAATCAGTGGATTAATCAACTGGCATTAACTGGGTGGTAAGTGTAGGAAAATTAGGAGGACTAGGAAGTAGGCCACTGGAGATGTACCTTCGGTGAGCAGAGCTCCCTCTGCTTCCTAGTTGCTATGTCCTGAGCTGCTGCCCTCCACCGTGGTGTCCTGCCTCTCCTCGGGCTGTGAGCTCTGGAGTCAGCCAGCCATGAACCGAACCTCTGAAACTGTAAGCCCAAATAAACTCTTCCTCCTCTACATTGTTCTTGTCAGGTTTTGGTCACAGCAATACAAAGCTGACTAAAACACTTCTCAAATAATACATGTTCTAAGTTTTCTAAGTGGATACAGCCAAGGTCTTGGGCGAAATCCCAATAGCATCATCTTCATTTCATAGATCAGGGTCCTCAAGAGCCTCTCTGATGCCCATATACAATCTAGATAATCACCAACAGAAAGAGGGTCCTCCCAAATGTTTCATGGGTACAGATGCAAAACAAGTCTGCAAATTAGTCAAAATTAGGCCTCTCCAAAATAACTTCTTTCATTTTTAAAAAGCTGTAGCTATGACTGAAGACATTCACAGATGAGTCATCTTGAAGGCTGTTGATGACGGCATGTCAGTTTAGGGTAGAATTTGGGGTTGAGACTCATGAAGGAATAACTCAGAAAATGATGCTCTGTCCTGGCCCACTGGCAAAGGGGAGTGTGAGGCAGGAGAGAAGTGCAGTGGCTGGCCTTGGAACCCTTAGTGATGGTGCATGGAAGGGATGAATTAGCAGGTATCATCTTCCTGCTACTGCTGTGGCCCTGCCAAGTCTTAGTTTTTTCAAGGTCTACATTGGTCTTCACTTTCTCCCGTGATGAGGAGCATACTCCTTGGTACAAGGTCCCTAATGTGGGTTGAACATTCTTAGGGTCTCAAAAAATGCCATTAACAGGTTTTCTCAAAGCTAACTTCAATACTAAAAATGACCAGCCAATCATACATTTACTTCAATAATATACAGGCTAATGAAAACATGAGATTTGTTTATTTTGGCTAAAATTATCATTAGTGAGTATGGATACCCTGATATCTCTTGTCAGGAGGGCTGATTGGCTATATTCATATTTTTATTGGGCCATGACTGAATTATTACTTAGTAAATGTACTTTGGCAGACTTAAAAGGCTATGAATAGGAGAAGTAATAAAAAGTTTTGGGTATGAACAGACAACAATTTAGCCCTTTCTATGCTTCCATAGTAAATTCCCCCTCTCCCAAATGCCCACAGTACTTGGGAATTATAATATTCTTCTACAGGGTTTTCTTGTGTGTGTTTATTATCTCTGTCATTAAAAAAAGAAAAATCTGTAACACAGAAACTGCACCATATGTTACTTCTGTATTTTCCTTTCTCACCAAGATTAGCTTGAAAAAATGAGGAATATTTGTTGATTAATAGACTCGGGCCATGCTTCCTTTTGATAATCTATGAGGCCCTATGACATTAAGAGCATTTCTTTCCTGCTACTAGTCCAAGAAGCTGGTGAGGTGGTTCCTTTTTGAACATCAGCCCCTTTTTGAATGCTGATAATATGTGGGATTCAGAACCAAGAAGAGATAAGCTAGGAAGTTGGGCTGGCTCCCAAGACCTGCAAGGAAAACTCCAGTGCCAACCCTATGTACCAGGAAGTATCACAGCAGTGATGATCAGAGAAAGTGAGAACTAGGTAAGAGGGCCTGAAGCTCTTTAGCTTAGCTCAGGACACCTGGGTAAACGGACCTGACCCTGAGCCACAGTGCTCATGAATAACAGAACTAAGTAAACTGCTCTCTGAAGTAAACACTGCATTTCTATTTCAGATTAATGGATCTCCAAGGTTTCCTCTGGTGATTTTAAAAAGACACTCCCAGCAAATGATGATTCTCTGTGTGACAGACCAGCAAAGCCTGAAAATCTATTCTGCATGAGTCACTCAAATAATATTTTTGTTTCTGCTCAGCAAACTAAGGTCAAAACTCTACAGTACAGTTATTGATTATTGTTTGGGCAAGTGAATTCTGTCTGGCTAAGAGATCAGTTGATTTTATGTGGTTAACCACATGTCAGACATGTTTAGATGTGTTGGGGTTCCCGGAGTACTAGCCTGTGTGTTCAGTTGGAGGAGAGCAGAAGAAACACCTCAAGAGAAGGCTGAATAGTTCCTCACTCAAAGAAACTGCTCAATGAGTCAGGAAGACCAAGTCACACCTATGCAAAAGAGTGTGGGAGGAGATGGGTCAGACACCAAGAACCACAGGAATTCAGAAAGAAGAGAGAATCATTGACAAGTGCAGTCTGGAAAGCTTCCCAGAGGAGGCAAACTTGACCCAGGCTCAGTGAACTGTGGGACATCAAGGCAGGCGCAGAGCATGGGAGCACAAGCTAAGCAAAGGGATGGGAGAGGAGATTTATGCTCACATGGGGCTGGAAAAGCAGGAGAGCAAGGAAGACAGGCACACCTAGGGCAGACAGCAGAACCCACGGAGCGCGGGAGCAATGTGGAAAATCCCAGGGCGGAGCAGAAGAGACAGTGAGTGAGTGGGTTGGAGGTTGACCATCCACAGGGAGCTTTCAAAACACTTCCTACAAATTCATAGAGAGAAAATCTTAAATATCTAATATCTAAAATGGATAAATAAAAGCAGAGCTGATCTCCCGTGTGCCTCAACCCATTGGACATACACAGTGTAGTCCCTGCCACGTTTTGAGGAATTCAGAAGAATAGGGCTTGAAAACCATTAACATCCAGACTCCTGGGACTCCTCCTCCTCATCCATGACATACAGAAGGGAAGAAAGTCTAGATATCTGAAGCAACTGCAAACAAAGGGCAAATCTCTGCCACGCCCTCACCTTCTGTTCCAATCCTCCTCCAAGACCCACTCCATCCCTTGCCACCACATCCCTTCACACAACAGTCACCAAGAATTTTGGTCCCTGTCACCTCAAAACACGTCCTGGGTGCTGGAACCGTGGCTCAGCGGTTATGGCACTTGCCCTGCATGCGCCAATACGCAAGTTCAAACCCCAGCACCGTGTACACACGAAGTCTCAGAGCAACGGAAGCTGCATGAGAAGCTAAGTAAAAACTGTTTCTCTCTTATTCTCTCACTGTTCCTCTCTAACAACAACAACAAAGACAAAAACAAACAAAAAACCACGTCCTGATTACCTGCTCATCCCCTTTTATCTTTAGGTTATGATTTCAGCAACTTTGATTAAAAATTCATAGGCATTTACTGAGCACTTACTATGTACACTCCATGCTGAGAGTGAGTCAGACTCGGCCCAGTTCTAGGAACACTGCCAGTCAGGGAGCAAAGGAGTGCAAGGAGGGAGTGGGCTGCTGAATTATGTATTTGCAATCCTTTGCTACTTTGCATTCCATTCATTCTTTTAATTCGAATGCAATCATTACTTAGCTGCACTGCTGAGGGGATTGCCTCTTCCCCCACCTCCACCCCCTGCTTGTTGTAGTAGCAGGGCTTGAAACCATGGTATAATTAACATAATTAAAGTATTAATAAAGATTGAAGGGGTTGGACACTGTGTGAAATGCTTAATTTTGTGTATCTTTAACTGATTGAATGTTTAGGTTTGCATTTCAGCTGTCACCCAAATTATGTGTAATTAAGCCAAAGCTTGGATCTGCCTGTCTCCTACCCGGTGCGGATGGCAGACAGATTTGATTCTGGGGAGAAGGTGGTAAATCTGCCCACTCATTTGTAGCTGTGCGCTTTCACACTTTTTATGCATCTCTTGCCTTTTTCCAGTGCATTCATCGATCAAACTATCCCATTAGCATGGAATGAAGAACAGATGGCTACCGCAGAAAGACGCCCAATGCTTTCACGATATCCCCTGGCCACTGTCCCCCACCCGGCATCCTGCCATCTCTCCCTGGAGAGTGTCCTTGTGTGCTGGTACTGCTGGGGTCCTCCCAGTCAGGGTGGACACAACACTGACACTCAACACGTCACAGATGGTATGTCAACACTGGAAGAAGCCAGAATGTTCAGGAAGGGACCCATCTTTGGAACCAAAACTGCAAGGGTAGCAAAAAGAACTCACTTAGGAGACACTTAAGAGATGGAATCATTTCCTTGATATAGGAGGAGGCAACACTCCAAGGCCAACAGCATGCCTGAGTAAATGGTCAGAGGCCCTTTGTGTTTATGAGAGTAACCCTGTTTAGCTGACTGGGGCAGAGGCATGTGTGCACACCAGTGTGGGGGTCTCAAATGCCAGACTATGTGTGTAGTGTAGAAAATCTTGGGAAAAAGGGGAATAGGTGATCCTGAGCTATGCAAGTGGAGGAGGACATGGTTGATGCGTTGGCCTTCTATTCCTACCCTAATGACCATGGGCTTAGCAATTTTAAACGAATTTATGATGTCATGTTTCTGAAGGTCACAAGTCCAGTAGGCTCAGAAGGTTTCCCTGTGTCGAATCTCTGAAGGTCAAAATCAAGGTGCTGGCTAGTCTGGATCCCCTCTAAGCTCTAGGGGAGAATCAGTACTCAGGTCCATCCTGGTGGCTGAAAATTTTCAGTTCCATTAAGCTCCAGGACCGAAGTCCCTGTGTCCTTGCTGGCTGCTTCTAACTATGACCCCATTTCACCATGTTGCCCAAAATTATTCATAAAATATTATCCATTCTTCCCAGTTTCGGTTTCCTAAAAATGGAGTTTAAAGAACCTTAAATTCTTACTGAGCACAGACCCCTTTCGATTTTTTTGTTCCTTCCTTCTCTTTCTTGTTTACTAAGTAACATTTCCTTTATGAAATTTTTCAAAAGCACCTAACTTGGTATTCATTAAAAATGACAACTCTAGTTCATACGTATATGTATTTAACTAAAATGTGTTTGCAAATACCGCACCAAGAAAAAAAAAAGTGTAAACCAGTCTGAGCATAAACCTAATTGCATCCTTGTGTTTAACTAAACTAAGTTTGGACTAGAAGGTCTCCATACTGAACACATACTAAACTCCATAGTGAACTGCAACCTAACTTAACTTGCCAAGTGAAAGCCTAACTAGGGATATACTCTTGCAACAACAGCTAAGTCTTGACCAATCACAGCAGCCTAGCTTCAGCCTATCACAGACAGCCAAATGTATAAACTGGGTTCAAAGAAGGCAACCACCAAGCTGTAACCAACTGGGCTTTTTTTGTACCTCATTTCTATTTTTTATCCCCATATGATCTCTGATCATTGAGCCAACAGGAGTCTTTCAAACCTGTTCTGGTTCTAAGAGCTGACTCACTCATAGTTTGCTGAACTAAACTCTAGCTTTTTCCTTAGCACTTGGTAGAACAACAGTACAGGGACAGATTAAAGAGAAGGCCTACTGGATAGAAGTACTGACACCAGTCAGTGTCCCTTGAGGAAGAGAGAAGACAGAGAAAGTGAAGCTATCCAGGAAGGTGACAGGTTGGGATGGGTAAAGAAGGCCTCCCACTATACATGAAATGACATACATGCCCACATGAGGGGTAACACTCCTGGCGTGGTGGAGTATACTAAGATACAGTGTGCCTCAAATGTCCACTGCTACCCTATCCCCCAATCAATAATAATGTGGCATGGCTCTCAGTTAACAAAGTTAAAGGCAAAATTTAAGTCCCCACCCTTTTCCCTTTCCCAGGGCTGTGAAGATGTAGGATTGCTAAGCTAACTGAGTCTAGTTAGTGGCAGCGGTCCTCAATCTTAGAAACAGAGTGTCTTAAAGGCTGATCTGGGCTTGGGAAAGTTAAAATTGACCAAATAGAGGAATCTACTGTGGTCACTTGTAATTATTCTCTTCCCCCGGTAAAGTGTATCTAAAACAGCATACCATTCAGAGCAAGTGTTTTGATCAATTATGTACAACAGTAGGTTAGCACCTTCGTGGGTTTCCCGGGTTGATTCATTACCACTGCTGTGGCACAGAGCAGCATTTCAAAGCACCAATTAGTAAGTCAGACAGGCTTGAGTTTGAATCCCAGCTCTGTCTGACCACCTTGCTGCAAGTAGATTACTTAACCACCATGAACTATGGTTTTCTCCCTGTAAATGGAAATGATGCAACTTCTGTTTACAGAATTATTGTGGCAACTAAATATGATGAAGTATGGCAGAGTAGTTTGTGTAGAGCATTTGGTTCTCAGTAAGCCCACAAGGAATGGTCATTGGCCCTATGAGGACACAGGTAAGTTTTGATCTTATTGGGAAGGTGCAGTTTGGTGACATGGGACATAGGATAAACATCAGTACGTGGGCTAGAAGAGAGACTGAGGCAATCAGGGGGCATCATAGAGTGCTGGGTCTGAAAGGAGAAAGTGGGTACCGTAAGGCCCAGGTGTGACCTTGACATATGTGACAATTTTGCTCAGTGCTGACCAGTCTGCATGCAGAGTCTCAAGGATCCAGCAATGTCATACACAAACAACCCAAGCAGCTGCCTAGGAAAAAAAGAACTTTCCAGAATGCTTCAAAATGGTATTCTCAGTCAGTTCACCTGTACTTTCACTCCATCTTGCTACAAATATGGACTGCACACCTGTTCTGGGCCAGGTGTTAAAGATATCAAGTGGTGATAAGAAATCCAGTATCCTCGGGAGTTCATGGTCAATCAGGGGAAATGCCATTTAAATTTCCCTGTGCTGTTGTAATTTAATAGTGGAAAAATGAATAGAGGATAGAACCCCTATTTCTACCTGGAGAAAATGAGGAATGTTTCCCAGAAAAGATGACATGCGAGCAATATTGTAAATAGTGGCAGGGTTTGATGAAGAAGGAAAGAGAGAAAAGCATTCTGGACAGTGGGAAGGGAACTTGTAAACACACCAGCTTATGAAAGTTTCTCACATGAACTAAGGTTAGCGAGAGAGTCAGAGTGGCTAGAATGGCTGGTGTCAGGAGATGAGGCTGAAGGGGTGGTTGTGGAGCCCCCCTTGCTGGATTCAGTTCCTAGAAGTTAAATTCACTTTCTCCTGGGCCACAATCAAGAGGTCAATCCAGATGTGTCAACCAGCTGAAAGACTGGGAGGAGATGTGCCTTGCACCATCTAGTGAATTCACTAACTTCTCAAAATTGTGCATAGAAACACCTGGAGGTCTGTTAACCATGCATTTGAACTAAGCAGGTATGCATTTCTAATCCAAGCTCAGATAATCCCAAGGCTCCTGCTCTATGGGTCCCATTTTCAAGTAACAAAGATCTACATATTATACCACCAATGTCCTCCAAGTTGACTTGGTGATAAAGAGGACCATCTTCTCTACACTTGTGTAATCCACCTGCTAGAAAGGTTGAACAATAATACCTGTACTAGGCCATTTACCGCATAATGACAATTTCTGCCCCATCTCCTTCCCTACCACCCCAATGAAAAGTAATTCAGAGAAATGTCATATTAACCTGCTCAATAGCATTATGACTCAGACAATTCTTCAGATTTCCCCACCCTGTATCAATTTGGATGGCGAATGAAACATCTGACCCAAATTTCCTCATTTCCTGCAGCAGAGCCACAAGGTGGAAGTCTGAACATTCTCACAGAGCAACTCCTTGGATTTCCAGTTTCAGACAGAAAAACATGATTCTCTTTCATTTTAAGCCATTAAAGTCTGGGAAACTTTGCTTCACATTACTGAACGTGGGATCAAACAAATCTGCCTAGGGTAGATGATGGGGTTTGTTTTAAGAATGGAATCTACCTAAAAACCCAGGATATATCCTTCTTCATCTGAGGAGAGACAAGAGAAGACTCTGATCTGCCTTCTCACCCCAAGATTTACATAAAATAGGCTCTTCCAGGTCCAACAATCTCTTCCCTCAGCCCCCACAGAGGGATACCACAGCTGTCTTGAGGAAACTCTCCATGCGGAGCTGGGTTTTCTTCTCCTGTGAAAACTTTCCCTTGGGACGTAATGTCATTCAATAATTAGACGATGCCAAGTGGCTGTAGTGTCTGTCTCTCCTTAAGTCCTATCAAAATGACGACATATTAAGAGACCTTCACTTGTCAACACATCCCTGTCAAGGGCAACTAAAGCATGTTAGACTCTATGAATGAATTTCGGAAGAAATGGACTGGTGTAGCTTTCCTGGATCCCCTATAATGTTCATCACCCTTCAAGTCACAGTGTTCAAAAACCTACCCCAGAGGATGGAAACTCAAATATGATTTTTCTGGAGAGCAAAGGATGCGTTTTTTTTTTTTCCATTGAACAATTAAGCTCTACTTTGAGATCATGTCCTGCCCCAGTCTTAGAAAACAGATGCCAGGTTCTAGATTTTTATAAGAAGAAAAAAAAAAAAAGGCGGGGGGGAGTCACTGACAGGGAAGGAACCCTGAGCCTGGAGTTGGGGATAGTACTACTTTTGGCCCCCAAAAGCTACATGGTATTAGGCCTATAACGTAAGCTGTATGTGCTGACTTTCTTCATCTGTTATTTAAAATTGTCGTTTCCTCACAAGCAACTACAGAAACACTGAAGAAGTAAGCACAATGGAACAGATGAAGAAAATAAGAGAGAGGTGGATAGGTGGATGGACACGTACCTGGGCAGTTGAGCAGATGGATTCATGGGTAAGTGGATGGATGACACATAGATAGATGGGGAATGGTGCACGTCTAGATGAGTGGATGGGTGCATGGTAAGTGGGTGGAAAGGCACAAGAATGGCTGCATGGAAGAGTTCCTGGCAAAGGGGTGACAAATTTCTACCAGGGCAGGAATCTGTTTTGTTTTACAAAGTTTCTTCTATTGTAAATCCTGTAAGTACTTCATATACCTTCTCTGAATCACTGAATTCCAAGGTTATAACCAAAAAGTAAACACCTTTCCAAGTTACAGGCTTTTCTGACAAGATGAAAACTTTGGAATCCTTTGCTCCATTCTTCTCATTTTTCAAGTGGGGACACTGAAGCCTGAGAGGGGAAAGGATTTGTTCACATTGATCAGCTTGCCAGGTGCAAAGCTGACTCCACACTTATTCAGTTTCTGATGTATTCCACCGTCTCCAGGAAAAAAAAAATAGTCATGCTCACTGGCATCGGGAAGGATTTTCATTTGCTTCTGACCAAAATCCCAGCACAGAGCTGAGTTTTTAGAAAAGTAAACCACTGAATACCATTTACCAAAGAGCAACTCTTTCTCGATGACAGGAAAATACAGAGATGTGTTTCCAATTAGTCAGGGAAAGAAGTCAGCCCCAAATGCCTCGCCATTTAGTATTGCTAAGCTGGTGATTTCTCCCCAAAGCAGGGAACTGGTATAACTGTCATCATCCTTTCTGTTACTTGCATCCAAAGAAGTCATACATGTCTCAGCAATGTGAAATATTCTCTTTCATCTGCATGGGAATTATCATCCAGTGTCCGCTCCTTCCTCAGGATTGCACATCATTAAGTGCCCCTTCCCTGAGCTAAACTTCCTGACACAAACTTGCACGCAAAGTACTATGTTTTAAGGAGAGAAGAGTCATTAAAGAAGGGTTTAGGTTTCCTTCACTCTGCAATCCTTTTCCTGACTCCTCTTCATTTTGGTGAACCCACCTGATGAAGCTTCATTAAAACTCTTTTCCAAACAGTAAACTCCAGCATCAAGATTCCAAATAAACACATACATTTCTAAAAGGAAGCTGACAAGGAGAAACTGCATGCACCCCATTAAGAAGTCAGAAGAGCCCTGACTAAGGACAATCTTTCAATTCATTAATGCCAAACAGTCCCACAAGAGGGAGGCAGGTCAGCAACAGGAGAGAGGCCAGGGCTCTGTCAAGGGCCAAGTTTACTGAGTTGACAGTTTTGAGGGCATAACAACAAGGACATCTCAGGGAAGAGCAAGTACTTCCTGGGTTTTCAGGGCATTACAACTTCACTGAAAAAGTTCAGAATGGAAGGAAAGGAAAGCTTCACGAGGCATTGTGGTAAACTGCACTGGTAAAGACCCCTGGTCTGTTCAGACCTCCCTGGATCCATGTCCAGCTGCAGTAGTCCCTTCTGATGTTACAGCTAGGCTTGGCCACGTGACTTGCCTTGACCAATAAGACACGAGCAGGAGAGTCACGAGTAGAGACTTGAGAGGTGCTTGTGCATTGGGGTTTGCTCTTTGCTATCCTTAGAATTCTGTATCTGCCAAGTGAACAAGATTGGGACTAGCCTTCTGAAAGATCAAAGACTACACAAAGACAGGCCCCAGTCATGCAAGGCATCTCAGGAGCCCCAGTTGAGACCTAAGACCCATGCGGGAGACCTGCGGAGAAGAACTGAGTCCACTCTGGATCCAAAGAACTGAAGAACTGATCCAACCCAAACTGCAACCTGCATAACCAGGAACTAAATACATATTTGTTGTTTTAAGCCTGCAATTATAGAGGTGGTTTGTTATCTTGTAAAAGCTAATTGATAACAGCAGTTCCAACGCTAAGAGAACAAATCCAGCAGTTTTATATGGGTCATTGGATGATTCCCAAAGGCTAAGAGGCTTCTGACCTGAAAAGATGTTTGATACACAGTCCACAGCACATTGTGAAAACACACATCTACCAAGAAGAGACGAGGATTAGACCCGGAAGCAACAAAGCAGGTGCTTACTCTGACTCCAAGGACGTTTCTGGCAATTATGGCATCCAGGCTAGCACAGACTAAGGCCCAATTAGTAAGTCAGCCAGTGGGTCTGCAGTGAACAGAGCCTGGTTTGAGGCGAGCTCTGGCACCCAAGGCATGACCTCTCACAAGTCGTTTTGCCTTTGTGTCCGTTTCTCCAGTAATAATGTAGGGCCACTAGAGTTATCACACACAAGTCTTATGAGGAACAAATGAAAAACATACACATCAAAGTGGTTTATAATAACTAGAGTGCTATGCAATATCAAGTGTAATTTGTATGACAAAGTTGATTAGTAGTAAGAGCACTGTCACTGGCCCAAACTCAGGAAATAAGGTTTTACAACATGCTATTTCCATATGTCAACACACATCTCACCGGCCCACCTAGTCATCTCTTGTGCAAGTTACCGAAGCTCATCCAACTAGATCAATGAATGTCATCAGAATTTCAAGACATTTTCTGTTTATGGGCCAAATTACAAACCAGGAAAGAGAGAGAGAGAGAGAGAGAGAGAGAGAGAGAGAAGAAGTGGAAGGCATTTGCTATTGTAAGAAACCCTACTGTGAATTGTTTGGTAATTAGAATAATCACTGCCTAAAATACCTATCATTAGTTCCTTTAAAAACACTCACATGCACGCATGCTGTGTTTCAAAAGGCAAGGTCTTAGTTCACATACAGAGATATTTGGTGGAGCAGTATATCACGAATTGAACCCAGGGTACTTAACCACTGAGCCACATCCCCAGCTTTTTGTTTGTTTGTTTTATCTTGAGACAACTAAGTTGCTTAGGGTCTTGCTACACAAAGTTTTTTTTTTTTTTAACTGATTAGTAATTGACCGTACTGATCTTATAAAAACAGAAATTTCAATGTATGCCATACTTCATAGCCTGAAGATAATTCAAAACATGAACAAATAAGCAGGATAAGGCTGATGCAAAAATTGTTCTGGAAGAACGCCTGTGATCCTGGAATAAAACTTAGAAATGGAGATCATTTTCCAATTTGCGCAAGGAAAATGGCCACATGAAGGGACAGCACCTCTTCCATCCTGTAACTGTCCTCTGATCATTTTTCCCATATCCTTGGTGCCTCTAAAAATTGTACATAGATAGCACTTCTGTTTCATCAGTAAACACCACTACTCCAGTTTGAATGCCCCTTCCAAAATACGTGTTGAAATTTAATTACCACATGATGTATTAAGAGGTAGAAACTTAAAGAGATGATTGGGTCACCAGGGCTCTGCCCCTGTGGATGTATTCATGCCTTTATCACTGGAGCAGGTTAATTCCTGAGGGACTGGATTCCTCATAAAAGGACAAGGTGCAGCCCCATCCTCTGCCCCATGTGCCTGCTTGCCTTTTGTGCTCTTGCACTTCCCTGTCTCTAGAACCATGAGCCAAATAAATCTGTTCTTTCTAAAGCACTAGCCTCAGTTATTCTGTTTTAAGTAGCAAAATGGACTAAGACATAGTCATATGTGTACTTTAAGTTCAGAGTCGTATTTATCACAGTTTCCATTTAGTGCACTCTTGCAATGTTCCCATCATGACTCCAAATGCCTCAGAACAATTCCATGAGATAGACACTAACACTATCCCTCTTCCAAGAACAAAGTGAAGGAGATACAGAAAGGTTCATTAACATGGACAAAGTCACACAGCAAGTCCAGAGAGGAGCTGGGATTTATCTGTGTACAACCTGACTCCAGAGCCTTTCTTTTTTTCTTTTTTTTTTAGAGACAGAATCCATTTTTATTGAGTTTTTCACATGGCTTTCGTTGCTCTGACACTTAGTTGTGTACATGGGTGCTGGTGTTTGAACCCGTATACTTGCGCATGCTGGGCAAGCGCCATAACCACCGAGCCACAGCTCTAGTCCAGAGCCTGTGTTCTTAACCAGAGAATATAAGAGATCTGTGATGTTCCTAAAGGAGCACCGTCATGTCCAAATGCTCTTTAAACATGTTTTAGAACCCGTTGGTTAATTTGGTAAAAATAGGACCATTGTCACAGAACTTGGTAGAAAGATTGCTTCCTGACCCTGACGTCATATTATGAAATTTAATATAAGAAATACCCTGATGACATCTGTACTATGCACGTATTCATGCATGCACACGCACCACATGCCTTATACCCTATGTCACTTTACTAGATAACCTGCCTGGATTTATTTTATTTTGGCTGTGAATGAAGATATTCCTCTTCCAATTCAATAAAAAAAATCACAACAGAGCTGTAAATATAGAGATGAATGTAAGAATTCAACCGTTTGATTGCATTAATTCAAAGAACTGATTAAAGAGTCTTGATACAATGGTGGAAATCAGTTTGATTTATTAAGCTACATCATCCATGAAATCTGCACAGAGTGGGGAAAAAAATTAAACCTGTCACTTTAAAGAAATACACTCCACAATAAAGGGAATGAGGAAAAGGAACACCTAGGATAATTTATAAACATATGCATAATCTGGAGAAACCAACTCACAACCAGATATTTCATTCCTCCAAGTCTGCGATTGGAGGCAGCTCCCTGCTCACTCCCACCTCCAACACTCAGCTGGAAGAGTGATATTGCTTTGTTGTTGTTTCTCCTCAATCTGGAGCAGGGTGAAAGAACAACCTGGATGTTATAAGCATTGCTCAATAATTAAGCAGGACAATAGTCTTCTGCATTATAGCATCTTGGTGCTCAACTGGATCTGTCCTGAACATGGCCAGAGCTGAAGGTAGCAGCTGAAGACTCCCAGCCTCTGATACTATGCTTTGCCCTTGTCCAATAGGAAGCATGCCATGACTCCTGCTCCTCAGAGTGGCCCGTGGCCTTACATCTGCACTAGTGCGGAACTTGTTAGAAATGCAAGGTCTTTCCCCAAACCCAGACCTACTGCATCAGAATCTGATTTTATCAAAATCTCCAGATGATTTCTATGCCCAGAAAATAACTGTCCTAAGTTTCAGATGCCAACCAAAGCACTATTCAATTTTGGAAGCAGTGCTCTAACTTTATCATTGTAGGTGATCAGCAAATTAAATTGGAAAACTCAGAAGAAATGGTTGATAGAAAGTTTCAACTGGGTGAAAGGTTCTTGATCATTTTCAATGATTTGCAAGACCTCATGTAGCAGAGGATCAAGGTTGGCTTTGTGAAGCATAAGGAGAGGGACTAGTTTGTTTAGGCCAACGTTATTCAACAGTACCACTATTGACATTGTCAACTAGGTAATTCTTGAGTTGGGGGGCTGCATTGTACAAAGTTCGGAAGCATCTTAGGCTTTTACCCTTAGAATCAATAGTGTATCTAGACATTGGCAACCCAGGGAGACAAACTAACCTTCACTTGGGAATATGTTTTAAATAACCAATAGTTCAGATAAACCAATACAGTGTCATAACCACTAAAAATACAACAAAACAAACAGCATAGTCCTTAATTAAGTAAATAGTCTAAGTAGAAGCTTAGATGAAGGAAGGCAATGCTCTTAGTCTATTCTGCTTTGACCATTCTTCCCATACTATGCCCAGTTCTGGCCTCACATTTATTAAAACAAAACAACAAAAACACTGGCTAAATTAAATCTGCTAATATAAAAGCATTAAAGATGAACCATGTTACATTATAAATAACTGAAGGAATTGCCACATTAAATTTGAAGATGAGAAGCTACACTAGGTGTCTTCCAGGTCTCAAGGACTGTGTGGAAGGACTGTAAGTAAGTGGAATCAGATCCAATTCTGTATGGATTCAGGAAGTGAATCCAGTGATGGTATGACTGATTAGACACTAAGAGGAGGAAACAGCATTTTATGGTCAAAGATTCTCATACAAAATGGGTTGGGGGCTGGAGCTGTGGCTCAGCGCATACAGCACTTACCTGCCATGCACAAGTACACGAGTTCAAACCCCAGCACCCACATACACCACTAAGTGTTAGAGCAACGAAAGCCATGTGAAAAACTCAATAAAAATTGATATTCTCTCTCACTGTCCTCTCTTTAAAAAAAAAAAAAAATGGGTTGGGCTGTAAGGTAGCCATGGCCCCATAATCAGAAGACAACATAAGATGTCACAGCAGTTCTGAATCGGCCCTGCACTGAGTTGAAACATGACAAGATCATTCATTTCATCATTCGTATAATGGAATTAAAAGCATATAATGCAATACAGAATTGCCTCTTACAAGATGAAACAGAAATGTTCTCTGCCTTAGGAGTTCATAGAGAGAAGGCCAGCTGTAGAATTCACAATGACTAGGACACAGTTAAGTGATACCGGAGGGACATGTGGCCAAGCATTCTAGCCTGCTTTAACTACTCTTGATAAATCTCGCTGAAAGGTTGGCACAAAGAAAGCAAATTAAGGAAGGAGCACAAGAAGTGAGCATCAAAGGAGAAGATCTGGATTCCAGTCCTGCCACTCAGCAGCTCTGGAGCCATGGGCAAGCCTGAGGGGAATTAGACCATTTTTAAGTCAGACTTTATAGCTAATAGGTCTTTCAGTTATGCTACTGTGGGATCCTTCAACTCTGAGAGCATCTGATTCTGTGGGCACTGCCCAGGTGGTAGCCTTGAGTAAGCACCCAATGTTGGCTGGAGAAATGAGAAGGCACATCCAACATGCAAAGGGTGACCAATGTGGGGCTTTCTCCCAGCAGTGAATAACCATGTCCTAGCTCATGCAGACACTAAATCTTTCACTTCCTGTTAATTCATTTTTCTAGTTAGCAAAACAGAGCTGTGCAGTTACTTAAAAAAAAAAAAAAAACAGTCACCACCAGTATAGTTTTGTTGTTGTTTGTTTTAACTCAAGCTTCACCTTGGGCCAACAATTGCAAGGTCCTCTTAGCTACACACTAATTATCATCACACGGACACAATTACCTATCATTTTCATGCAAATAATGGATCTCAACCAAATTTTTTTAAATGTGGCACAATGCTGACAAGGAGACTAAAGTAAATGTCTCCATGTGTCTTTAATAATAACCTTAAAGGAAGACATATTTTATCCTAAGAAGTAGGTCAGTCATATGACCCTACCAAGCAAGTATTAAAACAGCTGTTCTATGCATAGAATAACATTCCTTTAATTTACTGTGTTTGCTTTTTAGACCCTATTTTGTTTTTCCATTTTGAAGAACTAAATGCCCCAGATGAATCAGTCAACAATATGTTGGCTGCTCTCACATCCAGCCTTCTGCTGTTTTATAATAGTGCCCTGATCTTATTTCAAGAAAGAATGACAAACTTATAGCTGCAAATGCTAAATTTATGGGGTTCTTGGTGGCAGGCATTACTGAGATCAGGGCTGAGGAAATAGGTAAGATGTACTGGAAAGAAGAAACCTCTATAAATACAAAGCCAGGCCTTGATTTTCATCTCAGCTCTGCAATCGAAGCACTGAAACCCTACAAGTTTGACTTTTTAAAGATAAAGATGTATAGGATCATCAAAGGTGCTGAGTACTAATCAGATGGATGAATGGTCACCTTCAATAGGTACATCATGCCTAGGCACAGCTCTTCCAAATGCCCTAGCCCCGCTTTAATAGTTCTGTGACTTTAAAAGGTACAAGGTCAAGAAGAGCTGCATGTTGCTGGAACCTTCTCAGCAGTCTGCATGCTGCCCACCAGAAATTGAGGTTGACTCTCTACGATGGTGAATATGAATATGCTGGCTGTCACTCCCTCCTCAAGGGCACTTGAAAGACTCAGCAGGCTCAACTTTTCATGAAGAAAATTCTCCTGAATGTATAATTAGGAGGCCTTCAAAAAGGAATCTCAAGTGGCTTTGTCCAAAAAATATTGTATGGATCACTTATTTCACAAGGTACTATGTGAAAAAGAAAAGTTTTCATAAACACCTTTTGATTAGTTGATGTTCCATTATCATCTTGGAGATTCATATTGTACTTTGGTACATTCAAGGCTTGAGAAACCAACAGAAAGCAAGCATACTTGACTTTATTTAATGAAGTATTTAGCTATCTTGCCAAGGAGTTGTTTTTTTTTTTTTCATATAAAACCCATTAGGGATCCAGAGTCAAACTTTCTGGATCATGGAGCACATAGTAGACTTTTGGTCCGTGTCTTAGCTCCATTGCTGATCTGCAGACACAGGCTGATACAGAAGCTAGCTCATTTCCAGAGAATAACCTTAGCATTGAAGAGAACAAGGGCTAATGTTTTTCAAGTGCCTCATAATCTAAGGAATCACCTTTCAGAACTACCATGAGACCTTCACCTTTCGAGATCTGCGTGGGTGTGACGAGCATTGTTGAACTTGGAGGACCATGACAATGCCTGGGAATCAGAGCTCAGAGGAAGTGAAGCTCATAATACTACACATTACCCTAATTTTTCAAGTCTTCCTTCATCTCTTTCCTTCTCTGTTCTACCAGGTAGACATTCAAATAGTACCAGAGACCAGGCATCCCTGAAGATCCCTTGGTAACAAATTAAGTGAACCGGATGGCATGAAAGAAATGTCAAGGGGGTAACAGATTTCCCCGTCCATGCTTCCAATGACTTGGGATGAATTCAAAACTTCTTTCAAAAACACAAATTTGACCCTGTCCTTGGCCTGTCCAAAACTGTTCGGTGGTTCCCCATTGCAAACAGGCACATCCTTCAGGCTCCTGTCCCTGCATACCTCAAAGGCCTCTTAGCTCAATGATAACACCAATGTCCTTGTAGATGATGCTCCAACAATACTACCTCACTCTAGTTTTCAGATAGGCCTTGTCCCTTTAATTCTCAGTACTGCACAGATTCTACCCTGTGTCTGAACGTACGTCCCCATCTGTCCACCACCAAAATACCAAGTATGGACTGATACAGGTTAACTCTCTCTCAAATTAATGGATACATAGATCCATCCTCCTTACTCAAGAGTGACAGCCTCAGTTAGAACTGAGCTCCTTCTGGTTAAGGACTCCTTTAATACATATACTATACCCTGTTTTACTAAATTGTCTGTTTAGCCTTCTGACTCCTAGGGCTATGTTTAACTCATTTTCCAAGTTCAGTGTCTATCACAGTGCCAAGCATACAGAGAATCTCAATGCATTTCCTTTGTTCAGTGATTACATATTCCTCTCTCTCTGTCAGTTTCATGGTCATTTCACTTATTGCTACCAAAGACAGCACAGCTACCAGAGTTCATAAAAAATAAGGGCACATTCATCCAACTCCCCTAGTTCCCAGAGAAGATATGCAATTATTTTATCATTTGGTATGTTAGAAGTTAACAACAACAACAAAAAGAAACTCAATATTCTGAAAGAGTTGAAAGATCTCTGTTGAATTTCTGGGACAGTTCCTCCTGGCCACGTAAAACAAACCAGCGGTCCACCCAGCAAGTGTCTCTTCTGTTAACTCAGCACCTCTCTAGTCATGAACTTTGAAAACCACCTTGAAAGACATTGATTTTCTCTCTTCATAGAGAGCCTAGTTATTCTTTACAATGATAACCAAAAACAATCTCCAAAGACTTGTGTGCTCCTTTAAGAACAGAAACAAAGCAGGGATACTTCAGTGCAACACGGTCCCCCGCACGGGCACATTTGCACTTCTGTCTTGGCTCACTGCTTCCTTTATCTCTCACCACACTGCTAATAGGCCTGACTCTGTAGGAACAGCAAAGGAACTCTGACATGTGTACAACTTCAAGAAACACGCTCATATCTGTAACTAAATATTTATGCAATCTAGCCTTACTTGGGAGTTTGGTGATGACCAGTCTCCAAAACATTTTATAGGGCATGTGTCGGAGCCATAAATGTTTTAAAAGAGGAGGAAGGTACTTTAAAAAAGATTTTATAAAGTCTTTAATTTGCTTTCAAGCACACTGTAAGGCATTAAAAGTCATAGAGGTCACAAAGTGATGGGAAATAGACATACATATTCGGGTATTAAGTTTCACCCCACAAAAATCATGTTTTGAGAGGTGCATTTGAACTCTACCTAACTAAATCACAGATTCACAGGCTAGAGAGAAGTCACTATGTCTCACAGTGATACACAAAAAGAGTTCCAGAGCTCCAGGTTAACTCTACTTCCTTCAGAAATTGATGAGAAAGAAGTATTTTAAATTTCCCTCCATAATTAGAACATCTCAACACAATTTATGACTGCTTAATATTGCATTGCTGCTTTAATTATGGCCACTGAAATTTTTATCATTGTCAAGAAATTGCTGTTTTTAAGGTACTCCTGTTCTAATCAGTTATTTTGTAGTTGTTGTTGTTTACATTATTTTTACATAACTTTTCCCTCCAGGAGTAAATAAATTTTTTATTGGTTGATATTTATGGATCCATGGATTCAGTAGCCAGGATACCTCAAGAGGAAATGCTGAAATAAGCAGGGCTTGTTTGAAGATGAATGAAATTACTCAAACCCAGGAAGTTGCCTCTTTCAATTTCCAGTAGCCTTTCCGAGGATGTTTTGTCAAATGGAGATATGGCTTCTTCCCTTAGACCTTAGTCTGATCATCTGTTACACGAGACAACTAGACAGTTGGCACAACCTGCCACAGGACCACCTTGGAATTTACTGAAGACAACAAGGATTGCAAGCTTTTGGCATATCTAAGGAGTCGGCTCTCTGGGAGTGCTTCCCAAGAATCTCCTTATCCAACAAGCACTCTCGGTCATTCTAAAGGAACACACAATGAATCCAATGACAGCTGGACACTTCTGACTCAATGGGAATTGGCAATGGACTTGGCAAGCTCATCCACCTACTCGATTTTCACGAGGCTTTTCTACTTATGCAAAGAACTAGACAACACTAACCCATAAATGTTTTCACCCAAAGGCACACAACATCAAAGACACACTGTTCCAGGGCATAAGCCTGCGATTGTGATACCTTCAACAATATGAGTCCCTTTCTGCCCTTCCTAGGCATTCTTGCTCATTTTTCACACGGCCCTAGAGGAGGAAGATGTCGTGAGCCATGTCATGCTGAGAGCCCAGGTGGGAAACGGCTCTTTCAGCCTTTGTTTCCAGGGACTTGGAAGTAAGTTGGATAAATCACATATAAACTATCACATGCTCTTTGAAAGGTAATCAAGAGTCACTTTAGCACTTCCTTAACCGGCCACTGGATTCCCTACTTGGGATTTAAGAACCCAAACTTCACACGGTCTGTCACTAAACAGCTGCTTTTCACTGCCTTCCTAAAAAGGCCTTCCAGGGTGGTTTCCTCACCTCAGAAATCTGACATTTAGAAGCAAACATCTGCCTTCCACACTGTCCCCAGCTCACCAGCCACATTCCCCAAGTTGCCCGGCCATTTAGCTCAAACACAGACTCCAGATTCAGTTGATTTAATCTAAGACAGTCACTGCAGTCAGCCTCTTATCAGGGGCTGAGGTGTTTGGGAAAAGGTTAGAAGGAATGAAAGGACAAAGGATTCAAATATCCTGTAGTTAAAGTTGAATAAAAAGCCGCTCATTTCAAAGCTTCAGATTTTGAAAGAAAATAGCTTAGGGCCATAGAGGAAAATGGGGTGGGGACACCCAACACCATCCAGGATGTATGCTTTCTGTCCGACTTCTTTAAACAGAAGGAGACATAAGTGCATTTGGAAGAACCCTTTAGCTTTTGTATTTATCAGCATCCTCCATCTTGCCTCCGTTACAGCTTTGACAGAATAATTAATTTCAGTCAATCAATCATTTAACAGAAACTCACAGGTGACCCCAACATACCATATAAGTCACAGAGAACTAGTCACAACAGCAGTCTTCGGATTCCCTTGGAAAGGAAAATTAAGCCTGCTATGTGTGGCTTGGGGCAACCTAAGCCGTAAATCTCTCCTTTCTGATCTCTTCATATAGATGAAAGAGCAAAGCCGCTCTGGGTTACATACAACAATTATGTGTTCACCAAACTCAGGGAATCAGCTCGCAGACAGCCCTAATCATTACCAATTAACCACGTCTGCTGACATCCTGTAGGAGCTGCCCCAGTGCTGCGGAACACCCGGCTCTCCCTTCAGGCAGCCAATCCCCTACCTTTCAGGGTATGTGTTTTGGAAGGCCTATTAATGTTTGTTGACAATTCCAAATAGAGGTCACCTGTTGTCATGGTGCAAAATACCCTCTTTCCCCCTCTGAATGCCAGGCAGGGAGGGCAGCTTTGTTAGACATGCATCAGTGCATTTCTGTATTGCCACCAACATTCAGATCTGCTGAAAGGAGGTTTAGGGTCTCCAAAGTCTTCAATGGCAATTCCCACCTGCTCCCACACACCCACTGGGGGTTCAAAGGAGTCTCTTCCTGTAAACGTTACAGAGCGTGTTTGAGAACTGGGCCTGTGCGCAGGAAGATATGTAGTCCTGAGCAGTAAAAATCAAACATGAAGACTGATCAAAATTGCCAGAAATGTGAGTCTTGCAAGAGGGTGTAAACTGCCTTTTTCAATTTAAATTACTCCACTGAGTCTCCCAAATTCCAAGAACAGAGAACTCGCATTTAGAGACTCTTGCTAATTTTCACAGGTCTTTTCTGCACTTCTATTGTGCATTCTTGCACAATTCTTGCTGGGCCAGAGAATGCTACTGCCTCGGGAATAATCCCAGTAGAAATTGGGGGAAAAAATCTGATTTAATTAATCGTGATTTAATTATTTGATTTCATTTAATTCCTCTAATTTGTGCGAAGGAAAAACAGTCTCCTGCAAAGAGTCAAAGTTGAATGCTGACAATTCTACATCCACTGTTAGCGCATAACAGTCTCAGCAAGGTTGTATTCTCCTTGAAGATGAAGCTGTTCTATCAAAACAAAAAAACTCTTTAGTCCCTTCTGAGTGCCAAGGGGGAGTTCAATATAGGGCTAATAGCATTGGGTAGCCCGAATTTACTGTAACCTCTGGAGCCCCAAAATCCAATGCACTCTGTGCAAGCTGGATTACTGCACCCACCCTTGGCCATGGGACAGAGGTGACATTGGAAGCACTTAACAAGAACAGTAGACAGGACAACCCCTTGCTCCTTCCCTCCCGACAACATGTACCTAAGAGTATCTTGCATGCAGCACTAAGGTTCCCAAACTGTGTCATGAAGCACTCCAGGTCACCACAGCAAACTCAGAGAGGCAGGGTGGGATATTTAAAGTGAACTTAAATTTGATTAAAATTTAATTTTTAAATATTCTAAATTGTGAGAATATACAATACCCATCAGACACCCTTCAAACTGCACAAGGAGCATTTTTACTTCAAGTTTGGGATTTCAAAGTATTTTGGATTTCTGAGTTTTTGATTTAGGGATGCTCAACCAATAAAGTCAAACAAATAATCGGAAATCCCCAAAATTCTGGAATCTGAATTACTTCTGGTCCCAAGCATTTGGGATAAGGGTCACTCAAAAAGTCGTAGCTCAAGAGAGTTCTCAGTTTCCACATTAGATCATGCTGCTACATTCATTTTGGTTGTGTCATCTCTTTTGGAAAGTTGATTTTTAGTAGTTGCTGTGATAAAAGGTAAGTACTACATGAAAACCATCATGGAGCATGAAAGGAGGGTGGTGCTGTCCAAGCACTTCTCCTCTTTTTGGAGTATTTATACCTAGCATTTACAGTCACCTTTAGCTCAGAACAGTTTGAGAAGGTGTACAATAGGTACACAAATCCATTGGTAGAGAGGTAAGTGTGGGTAAGAATAAATAGTATATTTTATTTCCAATTTTTATTTTTTGCAAACATATTCAGTTATTAGGATAAGTTAATTTATTTGAATTTAACTACTTAATAAGCAGGACTCTGTGTGCACGTATGCATGTTTATGAGCACACACACCCTCATGAACCTTAAGGCACACTGAAAAAACTACTCTGCCTTAAGTGGAGAAAAATGGGAACCATTGTTTTTCTTTGGGGGGTTTTGAATACCTCCCTGCGTTTCTTCATTCTTAACAATCTTGATGCACCTCCACAATCCTAAGTTGCAAGTCTGGCCTTTGGAGCCTCCAGAAGCTTCCTTAAAATATAGATAAACATTCTCTTCCATCCACTCATCCTCCTTACAGGAGTTTGAAGACAACTTGAAAATGAAAATACAAATCTACACATGGCCTAAAACTGAGTGCTAAGTGCCCTGCACCTTTGTGTGCTCACTTTGCACACACAGCGTTACTCCACCAGGTGAACGTGGGTTGCCAAGCTCAGACACGTTCCACCATCTGGATTCGGAGGCCCTGCAGGAGGGGAATGGCCAACCCCAGCCAAGCCAAAAGGAAATAGAGGAGCATCACCTTGTGCACTTCAATATCACCACCATCACCACAGGAAGGGTCTAATAAAGATCTGTTTCTTTGGGTGGTGTTTCTCTCACCAACACCTCATTACTGCTCAATTCTGACCAATCCTCAACTGAGTTTCTTTGAGTAAAGAAACAAATGAACAGAGTTTTCAAGAAACAAAAGGCACAGAAAATAAATTTTCTTCAGCTACAAAGTGCTATCATAACCCAAGCCAGGAAAGGAGGCAATTTAATTTCAATCTGTGATCAGAACTGAACACAAGAATCAATGGATGCTTCAGCCCCTCTAGAGCAAAGCGGAGGGGTTTCCGGCTGACCTCTGAATCTCTGCCCAGGAAATGAAAGTAGGAGACTGGCAGATAACTTGATGGAAAAACCAGTGAGCTCATGGAAAGCCAGACAGGTTGCAATAACACCTGGGAGTTACTCAGGGTCCCTGGTGGGGTCCTGCTTGCCGCCAAAAACTGCTGCTACTTCAATTGCCATTAACCACTTCTAATGCCGTGATGAATCAGCCGAGGTGTCTGGAAACTGGGAAAATGACACCCTCATTTTCTTGCAAATATAGATTGCAATCCCCAGATGGAAATAAGGAAAATTGAATACCTTTCTCTGGGTTGCTAAAAATGAAGGCAGTTTTCAAGGTTTTGGTGATGATGCTTGCCAGGACAAAATGATCCCCTGACCTCATCCCACAGTCACTCTGGGTACACAGACGACCTGCCTCCTGTCAGGTCATACCCTTTCCACACACTGGCAACCAGTCTGAAACAACACTGACCGTGCCAAGCACATGGAGCGAGGCGTATTCCCAGAATTACTTTATTTGATCTTCTTAACAACTCCATGAAGTATGGGAATAATCCCTATTTTACTGATGAGGAAACTGAAGCTTGAATGGTTATGGGAAATGCTTGAAAGCTACACAGCTGGTGGACTCGTGAGTTAGAACTGGAATCCAGTCTGACTCCAGTACTTTCCTGTCTATTGCCCTAATGAACTAGAAAAGCTGTCCTACCTATCCCCGACATGACAAAGAAAAAAGTATCTTTATGAGAATTTAAAACAAAGCGTTTCTGATTTAAGACTTACTAGATACTTGGGGAAATTTTCCTAATATATTTAATATATAATCATATTGTTAAAACACTGTCATGTGCCAAAAAAAAACATTATAAACACAAATCTACAGCCTCTGTCATGAGGATACTATTTTATGGTTTAGACATGGTATAGGTGTATCCCTAAGCATTTTATGTGGAAATCTAATCCCCATTGTGAGTGATTGAAAAGAAAGAAAGTCAATGTGACTATGGTGTTTAGAGGTAGGGCCTTTAGAGGTAGGGCCTTTGGGAGGTGATTAGGATCAAATAAGATCATAAGGGGGCTCCACCCTGAATGACTAAATACTGGTGACTCAGTAAGAAGAAAGGGACCAGAAGAGACACACACACTCCCTGCCCACCTCACCTCCCCATCTTGCCCTCTCTTAAATATTCCCTGTCTGTTGCTGTGAAGCCTTTGCCTCTTTGGGACTCTGCCAGCAACAAGGCCATCATCAGATACAGCTCCGTGAGCCTCCATAACCATGGAACAAATAAACTTTTCTTTATATGGTCAACCAGCCTCAGGTATTTCATTGTAGTAATGGAATAGCACTAAAATTGTCCTTTTAGCTGGGGCACGGTTGTTCCGTATATAACTAGCACTACATTTCCTGACGGCCTTCCTTGATGGGTTAAGCAAGAGAGAACGGAATACTTTATGCCTAATCAGCCCAAGAGAAGCTGAAAGAACAGTAAAAAATGCACAGTTTTGCCCACATAGGCAATTACTAAATAAGTGCTGAATCAAATTGAACCCAAATCCCTATCTTGAAGGAATTAAAACCAATATATAATCATTAAACATGCTATTACAAGAATGACTGTAGAGGCCACATGGTGGTGAATAGGGCATAAACCCAATCCAGTGAGCTGAAACTCAGTTAATAGAGTGGAAACGGAATCGTATAAACCAATACACCATCAGACGTACAGCATCCTTAACTTGCAGCTAGATACTGACTAGAATAAAAGCCCCACGAGAGCAGGGGCCAATTCTGTCCCGCCCACTCCCCTGCCCTGAGATTTAGCATTGGGGTTTAGCATTGTACCCAGCACACAGCAGCATCCCAACAAAGGCGTGTTAGGGAGTGAATGGGGCCTGGGTATCCCCTGGCTACCGCTCATCCTAACAGCTCAATGAAGTAGCTGATGCGTGCTCTGTGCCAGGCAATGGATTCCAGAATTGCTAGAACTGGAGAGGGCCTCTCAGCAGAGGACGATCATGGCCCCCAAGTGGGATTACAGTGACCAGGAGGAAGACCAGAGCATTACCCAGGCCTCCTCTACAGCCCCAGCAAAAAGGGATAGATAAAATTTCACCGCACGTGCTCCTCACACAGCCCACAACAGCCTGTTTGTGCAACACTCATTTTTGACCAAAGAACACAATTACATGCAGTTCTGGCTGAAGGCTACTCCCCTGACTTTTATCCACCAGGCTGGTGCTGCCCTTCAGGTGGGAACTAATCTGCCAGTTTCTTGGGGCTCCGAGGCCAAACAGAAAACTTCTGCCTTCCAGGACCCCCATCTGGTGCATTGCTGTGAGTGGCACATTCAGGAAATAAATAAAAGAATAAACAAACTGTCCAAAATCCCACTATTAACATTCCACACCTCAGGCTAAATGTTAGTGCCATCTTATCAGGCTCAGTGTGGAATGTGTAAATGGAAAAAAAAATCCCACCAGCTAATGGCTATATTAAGAAGTTCCATTCAATCAGACGTTACATTATCTGGAGTTATTTTTAACAGATGCATGTTGGATTAATAAAAACCACAAAAAAATGAGTTTAAAAGAGAGATTTTGGTAAGTTGACAGTAAGGCCCACTTTAATACACTCATATTAAACAGAAGCCTTTGATATAAGGAATATCCACGGAGATCCCAAATTTCTGGCAATCAAACAGCAGCAAGTCAGACTTTATTGTTAAATTCTTGCTTTTTTTTTTAAATGTACTTTGAACAAGTTGTGTACTTAGAACACTGATTGGAAACACAGCTTTGGTTCCTCCCAGACCCATTTCAAACATCTGAAGGATGCCTGAGTAAAGATGCGCTGAGTGTCCTGTCTACATTCTAAGAGAAAAGGGATATGGAGCCTTTCATACTGCTCTGGCGTCAGTAGTGCCAAGAACTGACAGGGATTTTACGGCTGGCAGGAAGCAGGGGAAGGCTAGGAGAATATTTTCTTAGAAACCAGGAAGAGCATGCCTAGTCAAAACAATAATATCTGTACATGGCCTTGCTATATGTGAAATATTTTCAAATTGCCATTTTGTCTGGTCCTCAGAATCTCTTTGAGAGAAACAGAGTACTAGGATCCACTTGTTTAGAGGCCAATTTCAGAGAATTTCCCTAAATCTCTCAACTGGTAAATGGGAAAGCTCAGGCAGTACCTTAGCTCCTTTGGTTCTAAACCATTCTGTGGTCTCCAGGGAAAAGTCCAATTGTGGCCCTACCAGGAAGTTTATCTGTGAAATCATAAGAACTCCAGGAGGCAATGTCCGAATATAGGACAGATAGCAAAGTTTCCTTCACACTCACATGACAATTCATCACAGAGCATTGTCCATTTTGTGTGTGCTTAAAGAGTCATATTAAAATCAAAAGGTTATTTTTTTCTTTTATACCAGAGATTGAATTCAGACTCACTTCACCACTGAGTTGCATCCCCAGTCCTTTTTATATTTTATTTGAGACAGTCTCGCTAAGTGGATTAGGACCTCACTAAATTGCTGAGGTTGGCTTTGAATTCACAATCCTCCTGCCTCAGCCTCCTGAGTCGCTGGGATTATAGGCATGCAACACCACGTCCAGGAAAAGGCTATTTTTTAAAATTCAAAAATATACAAAGCCAATTTCTTAAACAAAGCTATTTAATCCATTATCTTACCATGATTGCATCACCCTTCTACAAACGTTCCTCTTCAGTCTCCTAAGAGAGCATTTAACACATTGCCACTGTACCACTGCCAAGTCCTGAAAAGTTTTGATTCAGCATTTGCATCCCGTCTCTTATGATAAGTTGCCAATATGCAGATTAGTCCCAAGAATTAAGGGGACTGAGAAAATGCACATCATTCAATTTCAGCCAATTAAATGAGCATCATCTATCATCAAGTCTTTGAGTCATTAGCGCACATACTGGGAGGTTGAAAAGAGACACTTAGTGGGAATGCTAAGGGAGGGAATAAATCAATACTGTTTTGAGAATTTTGATGGGCTACACATACTTGGGAACTGGCCATTGCAGGACACTGAGGGATGGAATTAGAAAACTCTGCTCTGTGCAGTCAGAGCTGTACCCCCAGGTCCGTAATTCTAGCATCCTTACTCTATTTATGTAAGCTTTCCCAGAATCTTTGTTTTTTTTCTTTTCCCCAGACTTTCAAGATAATGCTCTTGGATGAAATCTGCAGAACAAGTCATAAGATAGAACTTTACTTTTATAGAATAACTCCCACATCGTACATTTTTTTTGAGTGGAAATGATCATCTCTTGCCTCAATGTGTACTTAATACATTAAGAAAAGAAGACCCAGTGTTTCATTCCTAAGGATAATTGACACAATCTTAGATGTAATTTGATTCAAGTGAAACTTTCCTAAGTATAGCTTGTTGAGATCTTCTTCCCCACCCACATGAATCTTGGCTCATTTACTCTCACCTTGGCCTTCTATAAATCTGGGCTATCTCATTGACTCCTCAGTGGTGACCTGGGTCCTGTGAGTGTGGCGGATTTCTTTTTTTTTTCTGAATTAAAATGTACCATCTGGCTACAAAAAAATGATGATGCCTTTGTCTTTGAAATTTAGAAAGATCTTTTTCTCTCCAAAGGCAGGTCAAAGTTCACCAAGTTAATCTTGCCACTCGAATAGTTTAAATGTCTAGGCTTCTCCATTTCTGATGATCTGCATTGCAAATGCCTCATTAATCACACTGTAATCCATTTGAAATATTATCATTATTTCTGATGAAAGGGCAATAGAAAAAATAAAGATAATACCAGCTTGCTGTGGCCTTTGTTCCTCAGGAACAAACTGGTACAACAATAATAATTTCTGCATTTTTAAAGAATTCATGCAATTTGAGCTGATATAAGTGTGGGGCATACAACTGGGATGGTGGCAGTTTGCTCTGGGAAGGAAGCTGAGGGCTGTCCACTTCCATGGAGACTGTCCACAAGAAAAACGAGATCAGACTCCTGCGCAGAAATGGGCAGGTTGTCCTCTGGTGTCTTACTGGGAGGACAGTGGAGTCACACTGCCCCATCAACTTCTCTCAACTGGCACATCCTTCAAGTACCACTTTGACTTCTACATGCTGGTCATCATTCTCTTCTGGGCCCACCTCGCCTTAACTCCCCTCCTTCTGCCAGTCTCTCTTCGCCATCTTCACCCCAAGAAAGTATGCAGCCAACTCTATGGACAGCTGACTTTGCTTTCCTTCTCAGTCCTTCACTGCTTTAGTCAAAAACAGAAGCCTACACTGCTCCCTTAGAGAGATTCGTCCTCTTCCCTCCTGACATTTCATTTTTCCAATCATGCTGTCTATAGGACACCAGCTTAATGCTATGAAATCTGGCAGCAACAAGAGAACTTAAAGTTGGTATTTTCCCAGATACAAGACGGAACACAACACGAACAATGTGTCCCCACTGCTTCCTGTATAAGCCCCAATAATGCTGTCCTGCTGCAGTACTATCTGTCAATCACTGGTGCCTGTTAGGAGCCTAGCACCTCTGTGCTAAGCACTTAGCATACAGTGTTTCTTGGTAGGTATCGTTAGACCCATTTCACAGAGGGGGAAAAGCAGCTAAGAGCGATGTCTTTCACGTTCTACAAAGGGCATAGAAGTTTCAGCAGAGAAGGTTAGGGTTTAATTTCTGCCATCCTAAGAGGCAGTCTCATCTAATAGGTGTGACAAAGGATTTCTCAGTTTCCAAGTAGAAGCCTGATTATGTGATTCTCAATTTCTTGACAATAGGTGCCACTATATGAGTTACTCACAAAGGACCCCAGCACATGAGAAGAAGCTGATAGATTAAGGTTTCAATCAGGCTTTATCTATTCTTACAACTTCCCACTCTCCCAATTTCTGAATGGTGCACACTCAACAAATAGCTCTGATTTACTATTTCCGTCTGTAGCAAAGATTAGAAAGAGGGCCCACTCTGTCCTCGCGCCTGATCTCAGGTCCTGGATGTTGGGACTTCTGGGAACAGACTCTCCTCCTGTCCCCAACATAAATATTCTTCAAGGGTAGGCATTTCATACCTTCTCCAAATAAATTTGTTCTTGCCGTTCAGATTTACAAGGCAACAAATAACACCCAAGGGGGAAAATGTGTCACTGTTTTCCAATTCTCTTATGCACCAAGAGGGATGTTTGAAGGTTATTTTAGCAAACATCGTTAGTTGGTGCCTTCGAGAGGAAATTGGGAAGTGTTGAGGATGAGTCAAGATCCTGGAACAATCACAAAGCAAAGCAAACGACAAGTCAGCCTCCTTGGAACATGTGCTGAATGACTCACTGAGAATGACTGAGCACAACAGCTTTTGATTGTATGTCACCAGAAGGGAGAGGGTCAGGGGTCCTTGAAAAATACACATAAAAAGATGTATACAAATAGGCAGAATGTGGCTTTGGAGACTATGTTCACCTGAACTTGTAAAGAACTTCCTCCTATGCTCTGGGGACCTGGCTTCATCCTAGAAGGGAACATGACAGGAACAGAGAACGGTCAAAAGGAAGATACTTCAAGGGGACTCATAATGATATTCTTAGAGCAACTCAAGAGGGGAGCTGCTAGGACCCAGAACAATAGAACAGGTTTATCTGAGACCTCCTGATGTCCTGATATACTGCCGATCACTTATCCTGCACCCCTAAACTCAGAGGCAGGCAACTTCATGTTGTGTTGATGAAGCCGGAAGAAGTAGATTCAAGAATCAGATTCCAAAAAAGATATACAAACATGACATGTTAGAGTAAAAAGTCCAGACCTTAAAGTATAGCTGGGTTAGTGAGGTCCAGAGATAGGTAAAGGGCATCAGCTCTGTTACAGCTGAGTGAGGGCAGCATGGGGTACATTTTACTTCATCAGCCCAGTATGGGGATCAGGACTTCCAAGACTCTGGATCCTATTCTTAGAGGCCTATAAGCCTCAGCATTGCCTACAAAGAGCTCTTTAACTGTTTCCTTCTAAAGAGCTGGCCTTGCTTTCCTCCAAGGCCTGTCTCTGCTGGACTCACAGGAGTTTCGATGCCGGCACTGATTTACCATGGTTAGACCACCAGGGAATCCCAATAGAGTTACTACCTTTACACCAACAGTGACTATGGAATCCAAATCCCAACTGTGGGTACCACCCTCCGTCTGATCCCCCACCCCTGTTTTTCCTGTCACCAGGTTTACTCTGAAACAAAATGAATACATTTCTCCTTTCACCCTAAAAAGCATCCGCTGAGCAGCAGGCCATTTGTTCAAAGCTGTCCCCTACCAGGGCTCTACAGCAGTTAAGGATGAGGACACCAAGACCCTTAACAACAGGTTGCTCAGATGATTCACTTTGCAAAAAACTCACCTTAAGGATTTACATTAATTCCACTCACTTCTATTTTTGATGGGTACTTGGAGGGATTCTGATGAGAAACTTCCAAATTCACCTTAGCTTTGAGAGGGAGATTCTGTGTGTGGAAACCCCCTGGAGCGAATTTCTCAAAGGAGAGGACTTCGTCTAAGGCCACACAGATCCACAGATCCCTTGTTGAAGACTCACTGACTCAAATTCAAGTTTCCATTCACTATGTCTGTGGCTCCTTAGCTACGCCCTCCAATTATTAAAAATAAAAATCTCTACATGATTCAGCCTGGCAGCCCTTCATGTCAAAAACAATTGAAGAAGGTTTTAGAGATCCCTTGAAGTGTTTACTTCCTAGCTCACAAAACAGCTCTGTGTTCTTCAAAACATCCACATGTGACTCCTAATCAATCACCCATATCATGTTTCTGCCTTTTAAAATTATCCCCCATAGACCCAAACAAAGTATTCCAGCCATGGAATTACTCACTGGTCGTCAGTGAGACTTGGGACCCACACCTCCACTCTCTGAGCCTCAGTTTCATCATCTCTTCAGTCTGAGAATTAGGCCAGGTACCTGCTTGAATAAAACTCCTCTTATATCTAAGATTCTAGAAAGTCTCTATGGCCTAGAGCAGGAACAGGGGATTTCCCTTGCTTCCTGAAAGCACCCTATTCCCTTCCTGCAACAAACATTTTTTTTTAAATCAGTCTACAACAGCAAATAGTAGTCTTTGGGTTAAATGCAAAAGGATATGGAGATGGTAGGGACATAAAGGCTAGTTTCCAGGAAGCTCCCAATCAACAACTCTTGAAAGTCTAAAGAAACAATGAGACGTTCCTTGGTGCCTCCTGTTGCTGCGATCACAAAGATCTGCCTGTCTCCAGCAAAACCCTAGCTGGGATCTTCTGGGGAGGGACACGAGTGAACACCATCCAAGGGTTCATTATGCCCAGGGCCAGATTTCTAAAGCACTCACCACCTGCAGAAAGCACCCTGCAGAGCTGGAATGAGGGATTTCCTCTGAGAAATGTCACTGGGCATTTCTCAAAGAAGAGCTGAGCCTCAAGGAACAAGCTGCCACTTGAATAAGCTGCTTTTCTGGAAACAATCGTGATGACAGCTGCAATGCCAAGTTGCCACACAGGGAAATATTGTTTTGTTCTTCTGGTAGGCCAGATCCTTTGAAGTGAATGAGATGATCCCATGAGGTTTACTAAGCAGAGCTGGCCTTGGGCAAAATTGTCAAGTGAGGGAAGTTTTCCTACTGTAGTACACCCCAGCTCAACGGAGTTCACAGAACCCCCTTTCCCAGCTGCTCTCCAGCACCCTCTGGAATCCCCCTGGCTACTGACAGCTCTCCTTCTGGAATGTGTCTACCCTGAGCTAGGTTTCCTCCAAAGACACTGCTCTATTCTAATGACTTATCTAATGCCCAGAGGCCAATGAATGAAAATGCCCCAGGATTCACTTATCTAATTATAGCCCTGTATTATGCTTGCAAAGACCCAATGGGGACATTGATGGGAATTTAAGGACCCCAGCAGCCAATGGGAGCGATAGTCCTCTGCACCAGGAAGCCTTTGTGACCCCCTTCCATCCCAGCCCACTCAGAGCTGGTCAGGCAGTCCTCAACCTGCTCAGTGTGTCCCACCGTACATTCTTCTGTAAGATGCATTGGTGCTCAGACCCTCTCAGTACTCTTTAGCAAATGCCTATTTGTATTTCTAACACATAATCCTGAGGGTTGTCAAAACAAGGCTACAAGGACATCTTTCTTTGTGTTATCATGCTTCTGGACACACTGACGTTTCATTCGGAAGACGGGAGCATCAGCATCTGGATGCACAAGCCCAGGAGCTTCTGGTGAGGGACACACAGCCAAGTGAGCTCGACGGTGTGGGAGAACAGGATGCCAATTTGGATACTAGACAAAGCAAGAATTTCAGACCACCTCCAACAAACCCCTCTGATAAGCCCCATCAATTTACTTTCATTTCAGTTTCCTTATCTGGAAAAGAGTTTTATCATCCTCAGTAAACAGCTTTTGAGGATTAAGTTGAATAAAATAGCAGATATTCAACAAATGCTGGTTACCTTCCTCTATTTTCTTAACCTCATTGACGTAGTCCTCATTATTGTAAAACTTAATTATCTTTACAAAAGGGAAAAAGACTTCCTAATCCACTCAATATTAAAAATAAGGAAATAGAAGCTTAGAAAAATGAGCCATTTTCAAGTAATTGAGCAACTAGTTACTACAATTGATAAATTATACTTCATTTTTCATTAAAGCATGAACTCTGGAATGCATTTGACAGAACTTAGCTTCTTTTGAATTACTGCAATCACCATTACCAAACTAATACAATTATATTTCAATTAATCCGTAATTATGAGTTACTTCTTTTCTTTTTTAAAAAATTCAAGTTGTTTTGCCCACAATTAGTTAAAAATGCTTGGACCTTCCCATGGTATTCTAAAGCAAGTGATTGGATATCAAATTTAACAGCTCTGCTAAACTGACCTAGACAAGGCATTTTCTGGGATTTGAAATGCTACCATGTGATGTACATTTTAAAGATGTTAGGTGCTGCTAGGAACTTGGCAGGGAGAGAGATTCTTCTCCAGTTAAAAAGTGGGATGCCAACATGGGCCTGCTGCAGTACTGTGAAGGCCCTAAGGATGAATAGCCTTGTCCATAAACTTGAACAAGCTCTGCTTTTCCCATGGACTTCTAAGAGTTCGTTAAGAAAAAAAAAATTAAGGGCTGGAGTGGTTGCTCTGAGGTTATGGCACTTGCCTGGCATGTGCAAGTATGTGAGTTCAAATCCCAGCACCACATATACAATGAAGTCTCAGAGCAATAAAAGCCAAGTGAAAATCTAAATAAAATTGAATCTCTCTTTTTCTCTCTCTGTCCCTATCTCTCTTAAAGAAAGAAATAAAGTTTTTGGGTGCCCAGTCTCTGTGCTATGGGAGATGTCATTAGGCTTATTAAGTGAAAACTGGACTCCTAGCAGTCTGGGGTGGACCCACTAAACACACGATGGTAGACGACCCACGCATTGGGAAGGAAGGGCCTGAACATCACTGTGATACAATTGCACTCTACCCTTAGCCCTGCTTTGCTTAGACAGCACCAGCTGTTCATTATTGCAAGAAATCAGGGCTTTTTGATTCATTTGCAGCTATTCCTTCTGCACATACCCTTGTGTGTGCGTGTGTGTCTGCCTCCAAGCAGTGTCAGGCCCTAAAGAGTCCCATACAACTTCTGGAGTTGAAGCTGCCCTTCCAGTGTAATCAGTTTTCATTACCGCCCTTTGATCTCATCCCTTCTTGGTACACAACACTTCATCACCTTTATTTTCTGCCATAATTGCATGTGAAAGATTTCCCTTTTGATAGACACTGGATGCCAAGCTTGTATAGAAAAGAGTGTTGAAAAGTGTCACGTGACCTGTCTGCTGCAGAAAGCAGCCCATACACCTGTGGAAGACAAACGATTTTTCAGAGATATGACATATCTATCATCTGTCCACAGGATATGAGCTGTTCTGTTTAATAGCAAGAGGCTATGAATGGCAAAATGCTGAAAGAAATTGGTAGCACACAGCCCAGGATCTGGCAGGGCTCCCCAGGCCCAGCTCATGCCTGCTTGTGTAGAATCTGCACAGTGCACATCACCGTAGCAGAGAGGCTAGCTATGGTCCTGTTTCTGCTCCCTGTCATGCGACAATTCAGGTGCCATCACCTGCTGACAGGGCCACACGGTTCTCAATTATAGCCCAGGTGTCCATTCACACATATGGCATTACCACTCAGGAAGAAGCAACACCAGGCTCATCTCTAACAAAATATTCTCAGCTCTGAGATGGATAATTGTCAGAACCTGCCCTGCTCCTGCCCCTCTAAGGCTTCACTTCCCCCAGGTGGGACGATTCACCTCTTTCTGTTCAGTCTTGACTGGGCAGATCTGCATTCAGAGACACCAAATAAAAACCTGGAGGCTGAGCAGACCCCAGGGCTCGAGGACTCTTACCTAGGCTTGTGAATCTTTTTTGCTAGAACCACTTCTTGCTAGGATGATATCAGAGCCTTAGATGACCTGTCAACAACAACACTGACAACACTAGGGGCTGAAGAAGCAGTAATAGCTAATGTCCATTGAGCACTTAGAAGAGTGCTGGGCATTGTTCCAAGAGTTATGCAAATATTAATTCAAAGAAACCTCACAACAGCTCTTTGGAGGTAGGTAGTACTGTTGATCTTATTTCACAGACAGGAAACTATGCAAGGTATCATGACTAGAAACGTAGCAGAGTTGGTGGAAGGACCCAAGTTGCCAGCACCCAGAGCCATAAGTTCCAACCATCATGCTTGTGGTGTCTCAGCACAAGTACCAAGTATCCCACCAGCCCAAAGTACCAAGTTTTTTCCATGTGCCAAGCACTTTCTATATTTAACTTCCAAGTCTCAAAACACCCCAATCCTCATACTATCTCTAAGGCTCAGACATTAAATAATTTGTCTATTAAATAATGTAGTCTGGATTTGAACCAAGGTCTGGAAGACTACCAAACCAAAGTTCTTTCCATTACTTCTGAGTCTCAGACACTTGCTGAGGGTTGAAGGGTCCCAAAGTGGTGCTCCCATGTGGATTTCAAGCGTAAAGTCAAGGGAGCAGGTTTCTGTTTAGATCATTAGCAGATCCCCAAGGACCTGAACTTTCCTTACCTGTCATCACCAGAAGGAAAGGCCACTGCTTTGCAGGAATGAGGAAAAGATGGAGAACAATGTTTTCCTTTTACCCACAGATCTCTGGCCTCCTTTAGAGTGTTCACAAAACTGTACCACTGAAATTAACCCCATGTAGTCATGATGTGTTGTTATTTATATATATTGTCGGATTTGATTTGTAAAAAAGAAAAAATTTTGAAAAGAGGGACAGTGACAGAGAAAGAGAAAGAGAGAATCAATTTTATTCAGTTTTTCATGTGGCCCTCCTTGCTCCGAGACTTCATGGTGTATGTGGTGCTGGTTTGAACTGCGTACTCAGGTATGTCAGGGAAGGCAGTAACCACCAAGACACCTCTCCAGCCCTGTAAAAAATTCTTTAAGGAATTTTCATAACTTTGCTCACAAGAGAGGCTGCATAGTCAGGGCTGGAGGGGTGGCTTGGCGGTTAAGGCGCTTGGCTGGCATACGCAAGTACACTGTTCAAACCCCAGCACCCCTGTACACAACTATGTGTTGGAGCAATGAGAGCCATGTGAAAAACTCAATAAAAATTGATTCTCTGTGTCTAACTGTCCTTCTCTTAAAAAAAAAAAAAAGAGGCTGTACAGTGCTGACACATAGCATGACAAGGAAAATGTTTACCCCTCTTCAATTTTATGGAAAAGTATGTGAAGAATTAGAATTCATTCTTCATTAAATGTTTCGTAGAATTCACCAGTGAAGTCATCTTAGATTTGGAATTTTCTTAACCACAAATTTCATTTAAAAAAAATTGACATGTGGCCCTAAATTCCATTTTGAAAAATAGCATGTGACCCTTGAATTTACCTATTTCTTTTAGTCAGCACTTTGACAGCAAGTGTTTTTGAAGGAACTTTTCAATTTCATCATAGTCAAGTTTATAAGTATAGTCTTTCTTGATATTTCCTAATTACATTTTTAGTTTATTTTTAACAGATATAAATGTCTATATATACATATGTATGTAAACATATGTATATGTGTGCCATGTATATATATGTACATATATACAGATAGATATTGTAAATTTTCCAGAATTAAATGATTGAAGTATTATTAGACTTCTTGGGTGATTAAAGAGTAAGATACATTGTTGATTCTCACCCTAGGTCTCTAATATCCCTCCCTTTCCCCTATGCCTGACCAAAACACACACATCGTCGTTTCCCCTAGATTATGTGTTGCGCCGACTTTGGTGAGTCTAGTACATGGACGTGACTACTTTTCACTCAAGCCCTCAAGCCTGGGTTTTGTTCCAGCCTCCACAAATAAGGGAAAACATTTGACCCTTGAATCTGAGTTTGGCTGATTTCTCTGTCCAAATCACAATTTTAATATCAGAGACATTTTCTCTTTGGTTCCTGATGTTGACCACCTACACTTCCTCCTTATTTTCATTAGTCTGGTGAGAATTTTTTTATTTTTTTGAGAATTAAATGATTTTATTTATTTTCTCAATGAACAGGCTTTGTTTTCACTTTTTTTTTTTTTTAAGGAAGGGGGGCATTTACCAGGGATTGAACCCAGGGCCATTTAACTACTGAGCTATATCCCAGCCCTTTGTATTTTTTTTTTTTTTTTTTGAGATAGAGTCTCACTAAGCTGCTGAGGCTGACCTTGAACTTGCTATCCTGCCTCAGTCTCCGGAACTGCTGGGGTTACAGGCACGTGCCGCAGCACTTGGCTTTACTGACCTTTAGCTTTCTTCTTCCCCATTTCATTGATTGCGGCTTGTTATTTTATTGTTTCCTTTCCTCCGACAACTTTGGAACTCTAATTACAAGCATATCTGTCTGCCTCAGGTTGCCCAGAGCCCAGCTTCTCTGCTTATTTTCTTCTGTCATTTTTTTCCCTGACTCATTTGTCATCATTTCTATTATATCATCTTCACATTCATTGATCTTTTCTTCTGCTACTGTCTAATCGGCTGTTAATTTAATCCAATGGTTTTTTAAATTTTTTTCATCTTGATACTGAAGTTTACATCTTTAGAAATTTCCTTTGGGACTTATTCCTTGATATCTTTTTTTTACATCCTAACCCTTTTTCTCATGCCTTTCTTGGTTTCCTGAAGCAAAGGAATATAGTTATAATAACCATTTTAATATCTTTGCCTACTAATTCTATCTTTTTTATCTGTTTCTACTGACCAAAACTTTTTTTCTCCCCATACTGGTCTGTATTACCCATATTTCTTTGGATGGGGGTGTATTCATTTCAATACTCTTCTGAGTTTTCTTTCTGGGACACAGTTAAGGTCCTTAAGAACAATTTGGTCCTTTCGGGGCTTATGATTAAGTGTTGTAAACTCAGGATTAGAGTGGCCTATGACCTTGGCCTCTGACTGAGGTAACCATCCTGAGTACTCCACCAGAGTGGTGGGTACCAGTGGGCACAGCACTTCTGGGCTTGTGGGTCTGTGGTTCTTTCCCAGTAATCTCCTCCAAGTACTCTAGCCACTTTGGGCTCCCGTAATTCTCAACTCTGTCTTCTCACCTCAAGGAGACCTGTGATTCTGTTTGGATTTGCATCCCTGCACTGCCACCTGGATTTGCTCTGTACATGGTAGGCTGGGTAGCTGTAGACTCAACTTCTCTGCCGTCCTCTCAGGAATCCGTGTTTTGTGTTGCCTACTGTTCCTTGTTTGAAAACTTTTGTTTCATATTGTCTGGTTTTTTAATTTGTGTAATGCAGGAAGGTAAATCTAGTTGCTACTACGCTACGGCCTGCAGCAGAAGTACCCCTGCCCTCTTTTAATGATGTACCGATCAAGAGACTAGTTCCATGCCCTACGAGAATGTGCCTCTTTCAAGGATCACCCCCTGTCTCTAGGACTCCCTGTTTGTGATTACAATCCGAATCCTTCTCCTTCACTTTTTCTGCTTGCTGTCCAGTCTGGAAACGAAGACCAAAGCAGTGGGCAAGAGAAGGGCTGGCCACGTATGTGAGTTTGGCAAGTTTCTCTGAGCCCCTGCCTGGCTGCTTTCAGGAAGCAGGAGGAGGAAGGCCTCTTTCCTTCTTCCTTTTCAAAGCCCCTAAGGCAGCATCATCTAAAAATCAAGAGTAACAAGAGAGACCGGCATGGTGGGGCATGCTTGTAATCCCAGCAACTCAGGAGGCTGAGGCAGGGAGATGGCGAGTTCAAAGCCAGCCTCAGCAACTTAATGAGTTGCTATATCAAAATAAAAAATAAAATGGGCTGGCGATGTGACTCAGTGGTTAAGTGCCCCTGGGTTCTATCCCTGGTACCTAACAACAACAACAACAACATGAGAGCTAAGCTACTTTTCTCATTCTACCAGAAACTTAGGGACAAGGAGTTTTAAAACCATCCTGTCTCTTTGGGCATGGAAGCAACTCTTAAATCAGTGAAGGCACAAAATCTTTGTGTTAAGTCTCCTATACAGAAAACTCACTTTGTGACCTAGAGCAAATACACTATGAGACAAAAAATCTAGCCCTAGATTTAGTATACATAGTAAATAGTTAATATTTATTTCATTTTTACTAAATGCTAAGTACTTATTTAAGTACTGCCTATGTATTAACTCATCGAATGCCACAAATTCCTTGTGACACACGTAGTAGTATTATCTGTTCTTTACAGATGGTTAACTGAGCCATATCCAGAAAAGAAAAGGAACTTACTCAAAGTCACACAACTAGTTATTGGTAGAATCATGAACTAAACTCTAGTAATAAGACTCCTAACCAACTAATCTAACCTTACTGATCTCCTAGAGACCAGCTCCAGAGGTCCAACACAAGAATCTTCAGATACTAACCATAAATCCCTGGCCCAGACCAAAGACAGACCTGAGGCTGCATCTTGAGGTCCATGTCTGTAAAGGCATCCCTCCACTATAGGGGAGGTTAGATAAATTAGGTTTAGGTTTCTTCAAATCCTGAGTTTCTCTCAGTCTTGAACACTTTGACCAGGCTAGTCTATACACTCCTGGTAATGCGGCTGTTTTCACCTGTGTAGCCCCAATCTCTGCTGAGCTCTGCATAGTAAAACAATGACCCATCATTTACATAGAGACCAGAATCTCTCAAACAAAAGGTTCGAAGTCTATAATCCAATACCCAGATCAGTTTATCTCTAGTTTCCTCTCTAGGTATCCTAAGCGTAGACTACAGAAAATTCATTATACAGGAGTAATGCCAGTGGCTTTCAACCAGCGGCTGGATGACTGGCTTTTTTTTTTTTTTTTTCCAGAAAGTAACTTAAAAATTGTAAGGATTTTGGGTTGTTCCAAGGATTGTGGAATACTACTTATGATCAGCATACAAGAATAGAAAGCTAAACCTCTTACAATGCACGAGGTGGCTTCATACAATGAATTATCCTACCCCAGGTGACAAAATTCTGAAGACAGCCTCAGGACCTTTTCCCCCAGATATACTAAAATGAGGTCTCAGTTATTCAGCCATCTGCCCTAGCATCACCCACTGGAACAGAAGGGTTGTCCCTAAAGTGGGAGAGGGAAGACCTGACAGAAGAGGCAGCAAGAAAAGGCATTGTCATCCAAGAGAAACAGTACTTCAGAGGCTCTGAAGACCATGGCTAAAAGACTGACTAAGAGGGCTGGAGCGGTGGCTTGGGGGTTACAGCGCTTGCCCAGCATGTACAAGTACACAGGTTCAAACCCCAGCACCCACGTATACAACTAAGTGTCAGAGCAATGAAAGCCATGTGAAAAACTCAATAAAAATTGATTCTGTCTCTCTTTTTCACTGTCCTTCTCTCTTTAGGAAAAAAAAAAAAACTAAGTCTTCTTCATAGAACGAAAACCAGAATGATTGCAGAAAAACATGCCAATATTCCCTTTAGACAAATTATTCTGGGAGCTGAAAACAGTGAGGGATGGTTAGTTGCACCAAAAAGATCCGGTTTATGTTAAAGAATCCTATCAGTGACAGATTTGATCCAATTATAATGCCTGCACCAAATTTTCCTACAAAATAATTTCAGAATTACCATGGGGCATGCTGGAAGGTGCTGCCCTATGGAACTGGAAATTTATTAGCAATAGTTCTTAACTCTCTGTAATATGGCTTCCATATTATGTCATCTTTTCACCCCTTGAATTTCTTTCTTGCCTCCCTACCTTGTTATCCACAATTCATAAAGTGTCAGTATAATGGATGCCTTTCTAATCTCAGTCTGCTTCTATTGTGTCTTATTAGATTCAAAAAGTATCAGTAGTTTTCATGGAATGCATGAGTATTTTAGAATTCCAAAGCCAAAGAAAAAAGGAGGTTTAATTTTAAGAATACAAAGCAAAAATATTACGTGGAAGAGGGAATCTGAAAATAAATCTAGTAACTTCAAGCTGAATTTTTTAGCAAAATATGATTACCATAAGTTATTCATAAGCACTCCTTAAAAATCATTTACTATCCCTTCTCAAAGAAATTTTTGATGTTGTGTTCCAGTGTCAGCCCAAATAAAACACTTTTTAAAAAAGACCCCACTAACAAATACCGTTAGGAAGAGAATACATCCACCCCATCACCATGATCTTTTCTTTTCTTGTGGCCTTCACCCTCAAACTGCCTAAACTTGAACCTTAGCACCAGATTCAAACAAACTGCCAAAAATCCTTTCCAGTGTCACCAATTTCCAGAACAATGCTTATAATTGAGCAAAGTTGTTCAAAACAGTAGCAGCAAAGAGGAGGAAAGAGGCTGCCACCATTCCGCTCTAGAAATGGAAGCCAAGAGGACTAAAGGCACAATTCAATCCCCAGGCTTGTCTTCTCTACCAATACTGGGCCGGGCTTCCCAGGCGACAGGGAAAACACGCTGGAACTCAGATAGCTTCCCAGAAATGCCCTGTATGAACTCCCTGACCAGACTCTTCTGGAGCTCAAAGCTATTTTGAGGTGGTTTAGGAAATAGATGTGGTTTGGGTAAGAAATTATATAATTCAAAATCCTGTGGCTAAAAAGTCAGCAAAAGTTCTGTGGAGAGAAAGAGACAAATTTGCCTACATTTCACCCCAGAACTTAACTTATAATTCATGCAGCAGGTAGAAGATCTCTAGCGTACACCAAAAGTTGTTCCTAAAGTTGGCCCCAAATAGTCGCCTTTTAAAGCTGAGTTCTCTGAAATCTATGAGACTCATTTTTAAAATGTAACAAAACACAAAGTTTTGTGTGAGGTACAAAGTCATTAGAGCCTCCTTTTCTGAATATTCCAGAACATATAGATCAGCAAACTTTTTCTATGAAGAGCCAGATACTGAACATTTCAGGTTTGCAGGCCACCCATAGTCTTCAATACATGATTAACATACTCATTTTTTTTAACGTTTCAATAGCTTTTAAAAATATAAAAAAAATTCTTAGCTAAAATACATAAAAAGAGGTCACAAGTCACATTCAGCCCATGGGCTATGTTTTGCTGACCTTTATTCTACAATACCTGGAGGACAGACTACCTTTCTAGACACTACTCACTGGAGTGAAAGATCTACCTTGCCCTCCCTACCAGCTCTATGTGAGGAAAAAAAAAAACTACAAAATTTTCAAACACATATCTAATCAAAATCATCATTAATGAACATTTCAATATCTGACAAAAAATATGTCTTAGTAAAGACACAAAAATCATTGTGTTTGGTCTCCTACACTGTAAACTCCTTTGTGACCTAGTGCAAACTTCTTACCTCTGAGTTCCCATTGATGATAACAAAAACAAAAACCACACACAACAAAAACCAAAAAAACAAAAAACCTTGAACCTGTGCATGAAATAATCTCCAAAGACTCTTACAGCCTAGGCCAAGATTCCCTGAAAGGCCCTAGAAAACTCTGGATAAAAGAAATAAAAAGTATCCCGAGTGATCTTCCCTATAGTAGGAAAAACTCAATGGGAAAATTTTCACCATACCTGAAGGTTTCCAGGAAAGCAAACTGTCTTCGTTTTGACTCAACTAAATCTTAGCATTCTTGTGGCTTTGACTACCAGGATAGTCTTGAAAAAAAGATAATTACTTTGAGAGATTTATCTGCAGAAATAAAAGATATGAGCTTTTCAGTGGTCATGTGAAGAAATCAAACTGTATCCCAGAAATTGAGAATTCTGTGATTCTGGAAGCTTTGTGACTCTCGACCATGTTTCCCATTGCTACAGTTTGGATGAAAGGTGTCCCCTCAAAACTAGTGAGAGACAATGCAGGAAGACTCAGAGGTGAAATGATTGGGTTATGAGAGTCTTAACCCAACCAGTGAATTAATCCCCTGATAGGGATTAACTGGCAGCTGAAGCGAGGGTGTGGCTGGAGAAGGTGTGTCACTGGGTATATATTTTGTATCTGGTGTGGAGTCTCTCTCCTTCCTGGAGCCATATCTTGATCCACTTCCCTCTGCCACACTCTTCTTCCATGGTGTCCTGTCTCACCTCAAGCCCTGAGAAATGGGGCCAGCCTCCTACGAACAGAGACCTCTAAAACTGTGAACCCCCAAATAAACCATTCCTCCTAAAATTGTTCTTCTCAAGTCCTTGGGTCACAGCAATGAAAAAACTGTGTGAAAAACTTCTCCATGTGATGCTGAAAGCCACTCACAGTAGAGTCAATTCAAGCACATCTAATCCCTAATTTTAAGCAATCAGATTGCTGTAAGCCAAAGATGCACGTACAGAAGAGGCCTTCTGTGCGCTACTTTCATGGTCACGTTCTGTGAGGAGCACTTTCTTCAACTTGAAAGGATGCTGCAGCTGAAGACAGTCGATGGCAAAGGCATGCGCCTTCATCGATTTACCAGAAGTACATTTAGAAGTGAACTCAGATGCCGGGGACTCACATTAAGTATGATTAATCAAATATTTCCCATCCTGCACAGTCAGAAACACTTGGTCCTGCTCAGATTTCTCCACTTGCTCAAGCTTCCGAAAGATAAATGAGATTTATGCCACAGAAAGGAAACAGGTCATTTACCTGACATCACATTATTTACTGACATTAAAAATGATAATATTCATCAAGCAGCCAAACCCCAAGCAGGTCACACTGAGAACAAAGCTGTATCTGTCTTTCTTTGATAGAGCTACAAGGACATGTTGACTGAGCCGCCATTTATGTCCCAATAATGTCACTATTGTCACAAGAAGTGCACATTTTAATGACAGTCACGTTAATTTCTCATGCATTTGTTTGGGACTGAGGATCTGCATTTGGTTTATTTCTAAACTTTTTATAGAACTAAAACCTGGCATTATAACAACTGAACTATAAATATGATTTGTTTGGGGTGGAGGAGATTTCACATTTAAATACGTATTTACATATCTTTTCCCTTTATTCTCTTTTTGAAAATGTCATTATTTATAATTCTTACAATGATGCAACAAGCCAGGTGTTATTACTTGCATTTCTACATATATAAACTGAGGGTCAGAGAGGTCTCTTAAATAAATTGACAAAATTCACAGCTGATAAATGGTAGATTCAGGGTTGGAAAGCACTGGATTTTCTGGAAATCCTGCCCCTTCCTTCTATCTTCTTTTTTTCTCCCTCAACGTATCTATATAGCTACCCACTGTTCTGCCTGAAGAAACAAAAACTTATAGAAAGTAGTTGTTTGACTGCAACTTCTTACAACATCTTAATTCTATCTCAAAGTAAACACGACAACACCAATGCGTTAACACAACATAACACAAAAATAATGTGCTGAATCAACACGTTTGGGATTATTTCCTTGAACTCAAGGAAAACCATAAGTAATTGGCAGGAGGTACCTGTCAACTGGAGTAATTCAAAAGTCACATGTACGTAACAATCAACAAAGATGGTAAATTTAGTGGCTGAAGAATTTTGTTTTACACCCTAAAAAGGTTAGCACTATGGATGCTGACGCAAAACTCAACCACTACTTGCACACAGAACGCACTGGAATCTAGTTTTCTCCCTGTTGTATCCTCATGGCTCTTCTCTAGGCTACATTTTCTTAGGCACCACTACTGGTGCTATCCCATTACCCTCCATCCTCCTGTTTTGTTAAAAGACAGGGCAGGAAGGCCAGCTGGACACTTATAGACCCTTGGCCTAATCAGTGACGCCCTTCTGTCCTTGATCATTTGTGTCATGCATTTTAGCTTGACTGTCATGGACTCTAACACAGAATAGCCTGGTAGGAAGAAAAAATGTGTCATATGGTGATTTCTTTGCCAAGATGGCGCCAAACAATTGTTTTTCCAAGTTGTGTGTGTTTGCTTCTCCGAACTGTCTCAATGGGGAACTGCGTGGATATGTGTGATGTGCAGCAGGAAACCTGGCTTCAGCATATGACCAGCATCTCATTTGCCACCAGCAAATGGATCTTGGCTCCCCAGCTCCATTCTGAGCAGGATGGATTACACGTATAATTCAAAATCAAGAAAACTGTTCAAGTACAGTGCGTGAGGCTTCTGCCAAAGTTGAAAATTATTAGGAAGCGTGATTTTGGCTGAGCACACAGCTCTGTTTTGAACTCTCTTATTTCTGTGTTATTGCTCATTCACTTAAAGAGAAATACATGAGTCAGAGACAAGATCTCTTTCCCTTTTCATGCTTCTCCAATTTATCTTCCTTGGCATAATAAATTTCTCAAGCCAGAACGGAGAGTGTTGTCTTGTTTCCCTCTGTTTTTTTCCATTATCTCAGTTATCTCTAGTTTATTTTTTAGTCTTTGCTCTTATCGTAACAGTTTCTCAGGACATCATAAAGTTGGAATGAACAACCTCCCACCCCATCATCGGTGCCTACACGTTTCACGTCCCGACTCTCAATCACTGGCTTTGGTGCTGGGGCATGTTTGGAAAGAAAAAGAAGTCTAGATACACCTAGACTAGAACTGATGGATCAACTGAAGACTACTTTTTACAAATGAGAATCACTCTGAAACTTTCTCTAGAAGGAAAACAATTTTAAGCAGTATCTATTTATGTTCCCTTGTTACTGTGAAGGATGGAGAGTGTCCAAACAATCAAGGTGTCAGCATGATGTACTGCAAAGAGCAATGGACAAGGAGCATTTCTAGAACTTTGCTTTTAATTTCAATTTTAATTTTCTAATCAAATAGATTTCTAAAATTACCTTTGATAAGAAAATTTCAAAAAATACATGTTCACAATTATCACTATGGCACAATGATCCCTTACGTATCTGTAAGTCAACATATAGTTAATCTCATTTCTGTTATGTCCATCCATGTCCATTCCCCTCATCTCTCAAGCAGGTTGTGTTGTTTTGGTACTGGAGATTGAACCCAGCAGCACTTAACCACTGAGACACATGCCCATCCAGTTTTATTTTTTATTTTGAGGCTAGGTCTCATTAAGTTGTTTAGGGCCTTGCTAAGTTGCTGAGGCTGGTTTTGAAATTATGATCCTCCTGCCTCAACCTCCCAAGGCACTGAGATTAAAGGTGTGTGCCATTATACTGGGATTCCCACAGATTCTTTTGAGCTAATCCCAGACAACATGTAACTTCTTCCATCTGCACAACCACATATCTTTAAGAAACAAGGAATTCTCCATTTTAAAAATATAATCACAACACTATCATATCTAAACTATTTAAAATTTTTGACATCAAATATTAAGTGATCAAATTTCCCTGATCATCTCAAATTGTTTAATTTTATTGAGCATTTTATTCTCAATTATGAAATATTTAAAGCCCAGAAAATATACAAGATGAAACAGCACGAGTTCACCACACTAATATTTGCTTAGATTCAAGTTTTCAAAAGAACAGTTTTAAGTTCACAGCAAAATCAAGAGGACCAGAGATTTCCCATATATCTCCTACATACGCATAGCCACCTTCATTAAAGGTATATCCTACCAACATGGTAATTTGTAACAATCGATACTACACTGACATCATCTGAATTCCTTATTTACATGTCAGTTTTGATGCTGTATACTACAAGGCTTCTGACAAAAGTATTATATATATATATCAATCATTACAGTATCACAGTGTATTTTCACTGTCCTACAAATCATCTGAACTCTGCCTACTCAATTTAACCTCTGAAAACCATTGATCGTTTTACCACCCAGCTTTGCCTTTTTCAGTATGACACATAGTTGAAATCATACATTATGTCATGTTTTCAGATCAGTACCATGCATGTAAGTTTCCTCCTTATCTTTTTGTGGTTTGATAGCTCAGATCTTCCGAGTACTGAATAGTACTGTCCGGATGTACCACAATATATTTATCCATTCCCCTACTGAAGGGCATCTTGGTTGCTTCCAAGTTTTGGCAGTTATGAATAAAACTAAACATCTGTGTGGACGTGAGTCTTTAAATTATTTGACATGCTAACGCTTGTCATGTAGTGAAAGTTTAGTTAGAAACCATGCAACCAGCTTCCAAACAGGCCATCCTGTTTTGGTTTTCTACCAACGGGGAGCACGAGTTCCTGTTGTTCCACATGTTCACGAGCATCTGCTGGTGTTAGCACTCTGGATTTTGGCCCTTCCAGTAGGTGTGTAATACCATCTCATTGTTTTAATCTATATTACCTAGGTGATATAAGATGTGAACTAGTAAAGTTAATTTTTTTTTCAAAACAAGATCCAAACAAAATCACTACACCAAGCCCAACTCTTGACCTAAGTTGAAAATATGTATGATAGGTAGTAGTTTTATTTTGGCTTAATTGCTTTAAAGTGCATTTTCCAAATTAAAAAAGGAAATTAATTTCTAATTAATCTATTTCAAATTAATTTCTAAAGCTTATGACATATATGTCTATCTATAAGATTACTATTTTAATAATGTTATGATGTTGTACATATTCTTTCTTTACCATGTGATTTTCTTTCAGTTCTATTCCTTTGGACCCATTTTAACTGCAGCCTAGAATTCCATCTCATGAACAGACTCAGTTAAATCTAATTTCCTATGATTAGACATTTCACTTCCAATTTGTCACCCTTACAAAACAATGCTACAGTGGATATGTCTGCAAATGCTCCATTATGCGTATACGTAGGCTTTTTTTTAGAGAGAGAGAAAGAGGGAGAGAGGGAGAAAGGCAGAATCAATTTTATTTATTCTTCTCATTTTTGTTTCTCTGATACTTAGCTGTGTGTGTAGTGCTGGGGTTCAAACCCAGGTCTCCGTGTGCGCCAGGTAGGAACTCGAACTGCTGAGCCACCATTCCAGGCCTACATAAGCTTCTTTATGTATAGAATTTGCTGAGTTACTGTGAGAAATAATATACGTAACTATTGCTAAATTGATTGTCCCAGTGTTGAGCCTCTACCATCAGCGGTTACGAATTCAATGCAAGTAGCTTCAAGGTTTCTTACAGCTCTGATGTTCACTAGTCGAGCCACTGAGCCACTTTCTAAAAAGTGTTACATCTGTACTAGTTTTATTTTTTTTTTTAATTTTAAAAGAGGGGGTAGGAGAGAGAAAGATAGAATCAATTTTATTTATTTAGTTTTTCGTGTGGCCTTTGTTGCTCTCACACTTTGTTGTGTATGCAGTCCTGAGCTTCGAATCTGCATCCTCGCACATGCCAGGCAAGCGCTCTAACCACCAAGCCACCGCTCCAGTCTCTAGCAGTCTCAGTGGTGGGGATATGTGTCTGTCTGATTCTGAGCTTCCTAGACAAGCTAAATCTTGCAGGAATGTATATTCCTTAGCCTTAGAGAAATAGAATATCTGCTTAAAATATAAATAATAATTCAAGATTGCTGATTGCAAACCATCAGTAGAATCTAGACATTCCATTAAGATATAGGAAAGGGGAGGTCACTCAAGACTGGTAAGAAGGTGTTACACAGCAGAGCAAGGATGGGGGTTATCAGGAAGAAGTAGAGAATGGGGGCAGTAGAAGAAAAAGAAAAGAAAGATGAGTTAAATGGTTTGTCCTAAGTTCAATGAGCAAATCAAAGTCCCTAGCACGTAAGATTCACATGGGTGAATGGTAAGAGATGAAGATGGAAAGTCCTTGCTAACATTCTATGTCCTGTCAAAGCCATCAAGAAGAATCTGAATGAAGTGCCCACAAGTCTCCTTTAATGCCATAATTCAAAGATGTGCTCAGCGACCTCCAAGTCTGGAGTTTGCCTCTGAAGATGATTTCAACAGCTCTTATCATCTTTGGTGGCCATCAGAAGGGCAGCCTATAGGACATACAGGGCTGCTCAAGGAGGAAGGGCCAGAGCTCAGAGGCCCCCGTTCATACTCGTTTCTGCTTGTCCGGATGATGCTGTTTGGAAAGGACAGAGAGGGAGATAATGGAATCTCTCTCAAGGTCTTCAGCTGGATCTAAACCATGAAAGAAACAGTCTGTTTGGTCCATAGAAGAGAACTGAACTGCTTTACTGTGAGTTTCCGTCACCCAGGAGCTCGATGCAAACTCTCAGAACCCAAGAAAACACCCTGTGGGGTTCCAGAGCTCTCGGAGACGCTGTTCAGCGCTTCCTGGAGCAGCAGCTCAGATGGGCCTCACTAACCTAAGCACGATACCTCTGGCACCTCCAAGTCGGCAGAGGCATAATCCCCTTCCTGGCTTTCAGCCCAGATGGAGAAGGCACTTTATTTCCTCTCAAAGAAGTCTTCAATGCTGAACTACACACAATACTCTTTGTTTTAAGAACAGGGTTCTAGCTGGGTGTGGTGGCCTATGCCTATAATCCCATCTACTTGAGAGACTAGGGTTGAGGATCTGATCTGACAGGTACTCTGACAACATAAAAGAATACTGGCAACAGGATCTCAAAGACATGTGTTGACGTTAGCATAGCTTTAAAGTTTTGTCCCGGATGCACAAGTATTAAACAGGATATATCCGTCAAGAGTTGAGACCCAGCACTGAACAAGACAAAAGAAAAATGGCCAAATACAATCACTAAGAAAGGCGAGGGGTTATATCCAGGGAATGATTTATTGAGAAAAGGATCAGGTACAACAGATCTGACAGAGAGAAAAAGGGTCCATGACAAGAATGGAGAAAGAGTTATATCTGTGCTGCCTCTCTTTTTATGCAGGTGTCAGACATCATTAATCAATCACACTGACAGCAGAGAAACCCAAAATTTCTGAACACTACAGTCCATACAGCCCTACCCAATATTTGAAGCTGGCATACAAGTTAGGTCCTTTCAGCTAGCCAAGCCTCAGGAATGGTGACTCTCATGAACAGGAGTAATGACAGACATTTACTCTGCATCTAACTTGGTGACAACTCTAGGTAAAGGTACTACTCAATCTGCTGGTAGGATTTCATCCCACTACTACATTCTTAGTGAAGAGACTGGTTCTGGTCCTCACATTCTGAGGAAGACTTTGCTACATTATTTAAACTTATAAATTACAATTAGACTAACTTTACCTGATCAATATTATGTTAAAAAAAAACTACCATCACACAGTCCTTTCAAAAATCAAGAAACTGACATGAATGTCCACTTGGCAGGTGCTGCTTCTATAACAGTTCCTCAAAAAGGTAAGCATAGCATTAACTTACAGCCTAGAAATTCCACTCCTAGTATTTACTCAGGAGGACTGAAAATTTATCCACTTAAAAACTTACCCAAAATATTCATGGAAGCATTGCTTGTAATAACCCCAAAGTAGAAATTTATAAAATGTCCATCAACTGATGACTGAATAATATGTTATAACCATATAATGAAATATTATTTATAGCCATAAAAAGGATGAAATTCTGATACGTGATACAATGAAAATGAAGTTTGAAAACATTATGAGATAAAAAAACTGGACATATATTCATGATTTCTATTTATATGAAATATCTAGAACAGGTAAAATCACAGGCACAGAAAGTGGATTAAAGGAAAGCCGAAGGAAGGGGACGATGGTAAGTGAATGGAATTATATGGTTTCCTTGAGGGGACAATGGAAATAATATGGAACTGGATAGTGACAATCGTTGCACAATCTTGTAAACACACTAAACACCAATTAATTGGCTACATTGAAATGGGGAATTTCATGTTACAAAAATTTTACATGAATTATGTTTGAAAATGTGTTCTAACAAATGAATAATATCCGCTCTCAACACTTCTTTTGTATATTACATTAGAGGTCCTGTACAGTATGATAAAAAAAAAAATAAAATCTACAAGGATTTGAAAGGAAGAAACAAACTACTAGTTTATAGATAGTATTACTGGGCACTCAAGAAATACAAATTAACTGAATAAATAAAAGTAAGGTTAGTATGTTATATACAGCATCAAAACACAAAGGTCAATTGCTTTTTTATGTATCAGCAAGAAGCAAAAAATGCAATTCAAAATATAGATGAGTTTTGCTATAGTTTGCATCTCGAATGTCCTCTAAAGGTCAGGTTGGTGCTGATGGAGGGAATTAAAACTTTAAGAGGTGGGGCCTACAGGGAAGTCTTTGGGTGATTTGAGGCTGTATCTGCAACGGGAAATGTTAGACTCCAGTCTCTTCTCTCTGCTTGCTGGCCGGTGAGTACTTTTGTTACCACAAACTGCTGTTCTGATGTGCTGCCTCACCGTGGGTCCAAAACCAACAGGGGCCAATTGATCATGGGCAGAAGCCTCCAAAACTGTGAGCGGAAATAAACCTTTCTTTTTATAAGTTAATTATCTCAGGCACTGGCACAGTAACAGAAAGCTAAGTTCCCGACTTATGATGGTTTCAGTGACCATTTTAACTTTATGATGGTGACAAAGTACTACACATTCAGTAGGAACTGTAGATCAACTTTGGATTTTTATCATTTCCACAGTTAGCAATATAAGTACATTATTTTCTTGAGATGCTGGGCAGTGGTAGCAAGCTGCAGCTCTCGGTCAGCCATGCAATCATGAGGGTAAACAACTGTACTCTCTGGTGCACTGTTACTAAGCTATGGTGCTCAGTAGGTGCATGAAATACATTTTCAACATGTGACATTTTCACCTTGCAAAGGCTTCCTCAGGATGTAACCTCACCAAAGTCAAGCAGCATCTGTATAGAATTAATAGCATTAATGTAAATGAATACTTGGTGGTAAAGCTAATAAAGAAATGCAAGATTCTTTTGTTTTTGTTTTGTTTTTGTACCAGGAACTGAACCCAGAGGTGTTTAACCACTGACCAATATCCCCAGTATTTATTTTTTTTATTTTGAGACAGGATCTCCCTAAGTTGATTAGGGAGTCCTAATCCCTAAGTTGATTAGGACCTCGCTAAGTTGCTGAGGCTGGTCTTGAATTTGTGATCCTCCTGCCTCAACCTCCCAAGCCACTAGGACTACAGGCATATGCTACCATACCAGGCTAAGAATTACAAGATTCTTAACTAGAAAATAATTAAATATTAAAGAACAAAATCCAAAATTAATTATGTAACTGCATATCCACACAATGTAGATTTAGCCAGAAAAAGGAATGATATATTCTACTACATCCATGAACCTAGGAAACATAATGCTTGGTGAAAGAAACCAGACACAAAAGACCACATACTGTATGATACTAATTGTAAGGAAGGTACAGAACAGGCAAATCCATAAACACTGAAAAGAAATCAGTAGTTATCAGGTGCTGGAGAGAGGATGGAACAGAGCGTGACTACTGACAGATATAGGGTTTCTTTTTGGATAATAAAAATGCTCTAAATCAGGCAGTGGTAATGGTTGTACGGTGATATGAATATATGAAAATCATCAAATAGTATCCTTGAAAAAGGTAAATGAGGTTAAATACCAAATTTATGGGTGGGAAGAGATTCAGTCTTCCCGTTATTTCACATACACACACACATTCTATATATATATATATATATATATATATATATATATATATATATAGAGAGAGAGAGAGAGAGAGAGAGAGAGAAGAGATAGATATATAGAGAGATATAATGTAGTTCCAGTGAAAATCTCAATGGTACTTTACATGAAAGATGAAAAAGGAAAAGTCAAGTCACTTGAGAATAAAGTTGAGGAATTCACTCTAACACACAGAAAGATTTATTTTATGTAATGAAGAATGGTCATGTGGCTGGAGCAGTGGCTTGGTGGTTACAGTGCTTGCCTGGCACGTACAAGTGCACGGGTTCAAACCCCAGCACCCACATGCACAACTGGGTGTCAGAGCAACGAGAGCCATGTGAGGAACTCAATAAAAATTGATTCTGTCAGTCTCTCTCACTGTCCTTTCTTTAAAAAAAAATTTAAAAAAGAATGATCATAATTGTAATTAAGTGTATGGTAATTAAGTGTAAAAAAGTGTATGGTCTTGGTTCTGCAAGAAGAAACAGAACAGTGAAACACAATAAAGGAGTTAGAAACAGACCCATTTGTGGATGGAAGGCACAGATACCACACAGAGACCATGGCTCAGGGATGAATGGAAGAACCATCCACAAGTCACGGAGATAAGAACCATCCATGTGGAAAACGAACTAACAACTAACGGCTAAGGGGCAGGCAGGGGCAGACACCCCAAAACAAAGCCACAGGGGTTAAGTCATTTTATCCAAAAGTCATGCAAAGTTTCACAGACCTTCTGGAACCAAGACAGAGGGTAGTACATAGAGCATCAATCCCAGGATGCTGGGAGGTATGATAAAGACACAGTGGATCGGGAAGGTGAACCTCGGTGACTTGCACCTGTGATAGGAAAGGTTGGACAGTTCCCTCTCTGGCAAACAATGCTTTTAAAAATTCACTCGTCCACTTGCTCACTAACTCACCTGGAGAGTAGCAGAATGTGTACCACACAATATCCTACTTAGGAATATTGATTATTTTGACCTGAGGGCAACTGATAAAAAGCATATTCAAGGCAACATCGCTGTCCCCCTTCTATTTGTCTGACAGCAGGACCTAAGTTTCTAAGCTGTTCCCGCTCTCCTCTATATAATAAGGAGAGAAGCTCATCACTTAAGGACAACTCAGACCCTTACCAGCCTAGAAGCGGCCCCAAAGGGATCTACCTAACAAATTTTATCAAGTAGCCCTAGCCTTCCTCGACTAGTTCCCCATGTATTTACCTTTCCGTAATCTGCTGCCCTAACAAATTCAAACTCCTTTTTCTTTAACTTATCATTTCTCTAAAAATGTAGTGACCCTTTTAAAAGATGATCCATAGGCCCAAGTTCCAGCCACTATTTAGGAACCCATTGCCAAGTGCTCCCAGGTATAACACCATATGTATGTTAATGAGCGTCTTTGTTTTTCTGTCTTTTGTCAATCTGATTTATAGGGTTCCAGCCAATAAACCATGCACGGGTAGAGGGAAATAAAATTTTTTCCTGCCTACACACGTAAGAAATATCTATTGGACTTTTGGTTCATGCCAGGCAATGGTCTAAACCCCAAGCACTAGGGACTTACATTTTAGTAGTTAAACAGACAAGAAATACGTGAACAAATAAATAGAATTTTTTCCAATGGGGCAGATAAAACTGGGTAACACAAAGGCGGTGACTCTGTGTGGGGCTAGGACAGCAGTTGTGGCCTTGGGCAATTGCTTTAGCAACTGAGGTCAGGAAAGGCCTTTCTGCGCAGGTGACAATCACCAATTGCATTGTTTTTTTTTACTATTTCATGAATTTTTATTATATTTGTTTATATTTCAATGGAAATTACATTATACCTTAACAATATAAATATTCATGTTTTTAAAGTCAAAAGAGGCATAACTAAAAAGTTAGCACCGCAAAACATCGAAAAGCAATAAAAGGAAACCAAAACAGAGTCCAGAAAAGGGTATAAAAGTCAAGGGCTAGCTGGGCATGGTGGTGCACACCTGTAATCCCCGCAGCTCAGGAGGTTGAGGCAGGAGGACCAACTGCAAGTGCAAGACCAACTGCAGCAACTTGCGAGGCTCTGTCTCAAAATTTAAAAAAAAAATTTTTTTTTTTAAATGGTTAGGCGGCCCTGGGTTCAATCCCTGGTACCAAAGTCAACCCCAGGAACTAGAAACACAAAAGTTGGAGGTGCTCAGTGGGACCCCAATTCGTGCTGCTTGTGCCTGGGAAGGTCTGGAAGCCCCAGCTGGGCTGTCCAGAGGTGCACACGGAGTACTGAACCAGCTCTCTGGATAGGTTTTAACGGAGCGCCTCTATTCATTATCTCAGTGCTGGCATTGCTCCCCCAGACTCACAGCTAAATAAAGCCACCCCAGTTGCCTGGCCACAAGCTCTTGAAGGTTAAAACAAAACTGTGTCTTGGATGCAGCATTTGGCGTTGATCTAAGGGCTTTAACGTCATTTCCCAGTTAATAATTAGCTCTGCCTTGGTCCTCACAAAGGGTGCCACCGAAACAAAAGCAGACGTTAAGTGTGTTCGCTATACTTGCCACCGGAATAAATAGGCAAAGGGATGATTAATGAATGAGGGGGAGAATTAAACACAACACTGAGCAAAGACAAAAGCCCACAGCTCGGCTACCCTTGAACCGAAACAAGCTGTATCCAGAGAGAGGCGGCAGCAAGTGATACTCGCGTGTGCGTGCACATGCGCGCACACACACACACACACACACACACACAAATCCATCCAATGCACAGGTTGTGAAGTCTTCATTTAACCTTGCATTATGACAGGCATAGTGTTTTATTAACATTCTGACATGTTAAGGGGCTGGGATCAGCCAAGGCAAAAACACACATTCTTAGGGCAGTGGCCCAGCAGGGGAGGGGAAGGGTACATTTTTGTGTGGGTGACAGAGGCGGCCCAAACACATGCAACAACACTCCCCAGGCTCCCTTGGTGAGGCGGGGCCAGTCCACATTTTTTAAAGAGTTGTTTGCATGTCAAACAAAGCAGATGAGGCACCAACACAAATGCCCCAGCTGAAGCCTTTTGACAGGGCCTGTCTGTGTCTCCAAATAGCCACATTATAGACTGGGCCTGCACTCAGGGCTCGATAATAGACAGCTCGACTTGAGGGCATCTGCCGTCAAGTGTCGAGAGCTGAGGGGCTTCCCATGGTGATTTCCAGGCTCAGGAGCAGCTACAGTTTGTTGCCAGTCTTTGTACACTTTCTTTCCTAGTTAGTTCCCCCAAGCACACAGCAGCAGCTCTGTATATCTGTCTAGCAGGGCTTCAAGGACCTAGACAGATATGAGCCAGTGGGGAGCAGCAACTGGCCAAACTCTAGGGAGCCCTGTGGTCTTCACAGGCTGTCCTCTCCCTCCTGGGGCTTACCCCATCCACCAGGTGCCTATTCCCACAGGCCAGGGCACCAGTCAGGTGTCTGATGGGAAAGGATGTGCTAAATGAATGCCTATCGAAGATTTAGGTGTGATGAGTTTAAAGGTTCTCCTCACCCCTCCAGTGATATTTGCATTTCAATGGAGGATTCAGGAAGACAGGAAGGCCTCCCAGAACCAGCAATGAAATGTTAGCATAGAGTTTTAGGCTCTCAGACAGGCCAAGAGAAGATATTTATGGACTTGTTCAACCTCCTGTTGTCCCCACAGTCACACCATTTAGACTCCTGCCAAAATCCATAGGTTTTTATTTCATCTTTTCTCCATCTATATTACTGAGTACTAGAAATATTACATGAGGAAAAAATGGATGCTCAATGTTCTTTCATAACAATTATGACACTTTACTTGGTGGGGTTTTTTTTGTTTGTTTGTTTTTTGGAAAAATATAGGACCCAGAAGAGAGGCAAGGGATCAGGGGATGGGAGGAAGGAGGCAGAGGGGTGTTGCAGGGTCGGGATATTGATCAAATTATATTGCTGTGTGCATCTATGAATATGTGACAACAAATCCCATTATTATGTACAACTATAAATCACTAATAAATTTTTTTTTAAAAAAATGCCTAAAGCCCTATTCAAAATAAGCAACAACATAAGAATCAACACAATGCCCATCTTCTGGAGAATAAACTGTGGTAGGTTAACACAACAGAATATTACACCACACTGAAAATGAGACAGGAATTCAGAGACACAGAGGAAACACTGAATCTCAAAAGAAAAATGCCCATAAGCCATTTGAATGAAGGGCAAAATGACTTCGGAGTACCAGCCTGTGTCTTGTTGACCGTAACTTGCTGATTGGCTGATAAATAAAAGCAACAAAACCACAAGATAAGCAGTAGGCATCTAGAGAAACCACTCTTTTAGGGAGTATGGGCATTAAAGAGTATGGTTACTAAGAAATGACACTAGCCTCATAATAATAGTTAGACCCGCACTAATGGGTGGAGATGTAAGATGCTAATGAGTCACGAGATATGGGAGGGAGCATGATCAGAGCACGTGAGAACAACGCTTCAGTGCAAGGAAAACTGGCATAGAATTGCACAACCCTCCCTGATTTTGCCTCTAGTTCAGCCTCCTAGCTACTGTCCGTGTAAATGTTAAACCCCAGAGGAAGATGGAGCCGCTCTCATTCTGAGATCCCCCACCTTCTGTCTCTAGTGTGCACCTTCCCTGTTCTAATAAATCTCTTGTTCTGCTACTCATACCTCACACCACTTTAAATTCGTTTTTTTGATGTGACCAAGAACATGCAAATACCAAGTAGCCATCTCCTCCTCAGATCCCATACGGTGACAAAAATGAATGAATCGAAGGCGTAAGCAGCAGCGTAGATGAAGTTTTGCGACATAACGTTGAGTAGAGTAAAACAAACCTCATAAGGAAAGATCCACCATGACATGCTTTTTATAAAAATTTAAAACAGCCAACATTAAGCAACATGTTATTCAGGTACATAAACATGCTCTCCAATCTTTTCAAAAAGGGAGTGCATATCAAACACAAATTCAAATTAATGATTACACAGAAGAGAACCACATAGCCAATTATCTACATTCTAATTCTTGATGATTCATTCATTTCTGTAGTGAAAAATATGTAAGTGTATATAGAATAAAAAATATGCTTTCCAATAACCAATTGATGACAGTGTGACATTAACCTAGTACTGTGATAATTCAATTCCATGCACCCGAAACCCACTGAAAGATAAATCATCGACATCAGGGAAAAGTTGAGCCTAGTGATGACCTTTAAGCAAAACTGTCTGCCAGCCCAGGACCATAGAGAAGCAATGGTCAGAGACAAGATGAAAAAGTGGGGTAACTTGTTTCTCCTGAAACTTGCCCGACCGAGGAAGTGGGCTGAGTTGAGAGAAGCTTCTAGGCAAGGAACGGACTGGTCATTCACACAGGAGTTCCGGCGGAAGTGAGAACAGAGGCACCAAGGCTCTGGGCAAAGCAATCGGTTAAAACCAGACAGAAAAGAATGAGGGGACAGACAGATAAAATCAGGATGATGATCAAAAGCAGAAACCAAAGAAGCAGAGGCAGGTAAAACTTTGGTCTGCAAATCTAAGACACTGCGTATTAGGGCTAAAGGGCAAAGGGGCTATAAGCTGAAGGCAGGTCCAATGTCAGATTTGTGACAAGACTATAATCTCCAATCCAGCTCACCTTTCTAATTTAATAAAGTCTCATTAATTTGAACAAACCTAATTTGGAATGCTGGAATAATCAGGCTGAAATGAAACTGATCTTTCAACTATAAAAAGAGTGTCTACTCAGCAAATGAATAGCAGGATACACCTCAGATGGGGAATACTTAACCTATTTAGGAATACAAACTCGACATATGTATCTACATTCATTTGCTCTACAACAATCCATATGTTAATTACAGATGATCTTTAGTCATTAAAAGAGGCCCTCAACCTAGAGGTACTACAATAGGCGCTACTATATATTACCAGGCATACTTCAAAGCAGTAAAACAAGGCTTTGAAAATGATCTTTTTAAGTAATCTGTTGTTGCCAAAAGGATGTAGGGAAGGAAAAATAATTTTGAACTACCCTTCAAAGTTTTGAGTCTGTATGGATCCTTGTTACAATAGATTAAAAAAGAAAAATAAACAGAAGTATGTTAATAGGTATGCCCAGTGTATATGTGGGAGATAGGGAAATGTGGATAAAACTAACAACTCCAAGTTCAGGCTTAAATTCTTTCTTCAAATGAAACAAACAAAAAGGCATTTGGAGGAGGGGTATAAGCAATGGCAGTGAAGAGGTATCCAGGTAATGTTTGGGTGAAGGAGAGCTCGGCTTGCTCTGAGCACTTACATTGCAGCCCTTTCTCGATGAGCATCTCCAGAGATTTAGAATTACATTTCTCCTTCTGCTACCCAGAGGAGACACCCTTGCAAATGAAGATTTCCTACATAGAAGTAATTTTCCTTTGCAAACAGTGACTTCTATTTTCATAGCTTCTCCTGTGGCTACAGTCGCAAAATAATCAGTTTAAAATAACCCTTAAGGGGCTGGAGCACTTGCCCGGCATGTGCGAGGATGCGAGTTCAAACCCCTGCACCACGTATACAACAAGGTGTCTGAGCAATGAAAGCCACATGAAAAACTCAATAAAAAAAAAACTGTTTCTCCCTCTCTGTCACACACACTTACTTTCTCTTTCTTTCTCTCTCTCTCTCTCTCTCTCTCTCTCTCTCACAGTTCCTCTCTCTTAAAAAAACAAACCCTTAAGTTAAAGAGGCATATATCAGGATGGAATATTGTGGTCTCCTACGGGGTAGATTGGTTTGTACTGGAACAGATCATACACCCAAACCATAAAGAGAATCCCTTGTTTTCTCAAAGATGACACAGAAAACTGTTTGCAGTCATCCCTCTTTCCACTCACCACCTAAACTGGAAGGAGCCTCCATCCCCTCAGAGCCACTACTCCTGGGAGGGGTTTAAAAGCCTCAGTCTCTTCTCAGTACTCCATGTGATCTGAGAAAACTGGTAGCCTGGTTTTATTTTTGTTTGCTTGTTTTTTTTTATTCTTTAATCCTAATAGGGGTCAGAAGAATAACACACTCTTAGTCTAACCTAACAAGCGGGTCTCCTTGGGTTCCCTAGGTGTGTCTACTTCTCTTTACTAAGAAAAACATTGTCATAATTTGAAAACAAGTTCAAAAGAAACTGAAGAATGAAGTTACCCATCAGTATGGAGTTTGGGAAGTAGATATGGCAACTGAACCAAATAAAAAGGCAACTTTACCAAAGCAGGAGAGACAAGGTCAGGGGGGTAGAAAGTTCTTTATAAGAACTACACAAACCATAGCTTTATATGCATTAATGTAGACTGGAGCCGGATGTGTTAGGAACGATGGACAAGTTTTTGTCAAAAGACTTAAAAATGTGGCTACCAAATGAAAATCAGTTCATGCAGAATATTTAAAGCCATGGTATGTGAGCAGGTGGGTGTGAATGTAAAGAAGGTGGCATGTGACAGAAGTCTGTGAAAGGAATATTATGAAATAGGCTAAATAGTAGAACAATGGGCAAAAATAATTTTTAGACTCTATATGATTTGGCTGAAGCAGGAATATGATAAATGAGATGGGTCTTGCAAGATCATGTGATTCATCTTCTGAGAACACCATTCAGGATTTTTCTCTTTAAAATTCAAACAGCTCTGTTACTGTGGGGCTAGCCGAAAAAAAAAAATGGTTTTCCAGTCCTTTTAGCAAATGTACACTAGAGTGAATTTAATTGCTCTGAAGTCTAATGCTCTCCGTCTGTGAAATGGTTCAGGAAGGAAGGCATATAGCTTTTTTCTAATTTGGCAGCAAAGGAATGCTGCGTGTTTATCTCCGCTTGCTTTTTGGAGGTGCAGATGAACACACCAAACTAAAGGGCACTAGAAAAATAAGTTTCCATGACATCTACAATAACTCTTTTATATTGCTGACTGGCTATTCTGTATGTAGCAGTCAGAGGCAAATATATATAAAAAAAATGATGTAAAGCCAAAATTATTTCCTTGATAACACTTGTTTTAAACACCTCACCACTAAATAGCTAAAAGTCTCCAAAGTGAATGCATATACCATATAAAAGCCACAAGCACACTTACATAAATTCTTAAGATTAAAGTAATAACTTCTAGAAAAAGGTGGGAGAAAACACACTACAATAAATCTATTTGTAATGGTATTTGGGCTCTACCAACTGCTTTCATTGGTCTCCAGTGGCTTACATATAAAACAATACATTTGATGTATGATTTCAATTCCTTATGGAAAACTGTTCTACTTACAAGCCGCCTGTCAAAAAGAATGCCAAAAAAACTCTCTCTGCGTCCCGATATGAGGCAGGATTTTAAGATATAACTTAAGGTCACAATTTGTTCTTGCTTGGTCAGGTTTAAGACTATAATTGAGGAATGCCTGACCTGGGCAAAGCAAGCGAAGCGGGGAGGGGAAGGGGAGTTGGTTTATTTATAGTGAAATAGAACTGGGCAAGGTGTCAGAGCCTGAAGTTAAATGGCATTGTTTTGCAGGGAGAGTGGCTCTACAAAACGGGCAGAATCTGAGGACAGGCTCCCTGGAAGCTGCCGGGATTCTGTCTCCCATCTCCCAAACCCAAGGCATATGGCAGCTGTCAGCTCCAGAAAACCACCCTTGGACCCAGGAATCTATTTTCCTGTTATTGAGGGGTACACTGGGGGAGAAAAGTTGCTGCACAACGAAAACAAATGCCATTCTAATTGGTCTGTAAATTGCAGCCCTTCATCATTAGAACACGGCTCTGTGTTTCAGCCATCATTTTTTAATCCCAAATTAAAGTTGTCCAGGTTTAAACAAGGAATTATAAAGTGAAAAATGTCTACAGTTGCAAGAGGGCAATATATGACTCCCATGGGCTGTTCTTCTTGAAATTATAATCTTCCCCAAACATTCTCCTAATTTAGTTCTCACCAGTCCTCAGTTCTTCCTCCTGCTCCTAACTTTAGCACTCCAGTCCCCAGGATGTTAACCAACCTCTCCCTGATCAAATCTCTTAAAGGGACACTTGAACTTTTCAGGAGCAGAGCCTATTCGCCAGTCAAGCCTCAGCTCTGTCTGCCACTGAATTGAAACTGAATTTGTTTTTCAAAAGAATAGTTTTTAAATAAATGCACTTCTCTGGTTTTGTCGTTGCTGTTATGGCCTTCTGTCATTTTCCCAGCATCTCACTGTGCCTTTTTCTATGGCATGAATCCATCTCAGAGAGGAAGGACCTAGCTTAGAGCTTGCCTCATCACTTTTGATTCCCAGGAGGATCTTCCTTATTTTTAATCATCTTCAGGGAAGTATATACCAACACGCACAGAAAATCTGACCAAGCAAATAACATTCCATCAGCCAATTCTATGTACCTTAAACTCCTACCTCCCGAGGCCCTGTCCCTCCAACTTTAACGGGCAACCACAATGGAAAAACATTGTTTTCCCTCATCTTGGTGAATAATTGGAGCCCATCATTAACCAACACCTCAATGAGATCAATTATTCAACATTTCTTACAGCCAAAGAATAAAGACATTGTCTGATGTGAAGCACTCTTCCTTGGCTGAGCTGATTACATTGAAATAAGAATGGCTACTATGAAATAACTAAGTATCTGAATGTATTACAGTAACTCTGGGGGATTTAGCTCAAGACCCAGCCACTGTAGGATGACAAATAACCAAGAAGACTTGACCTAAGGCTGGGGAATTGGACAGGAACTCCAAGAATGATGGGTAGTCCTTAGGTCAGCACAGAGCCTCCCAACAGGAGGCAACTGCAGGAACAAAGGTGTGTGCACAGCAAGGGTTTAGGCGGAGGTAGCCTAACAAGGGGGAACAAAAAGACATCTGGCTGAGCAGGCTGTCTAGCCAAGCACTGCTTTCTGGTTTTGTCTCTTGGGCCTCCTCTAAATTCCACAAAAGTCCTTTGAACGACAGGTCACGAACGCTGTCTCTTGTTGGGGACCGAAATACAGGTGTTTGTGATGGTAACCACATGGAGGTGCTCCCCTGGGCTCTTCATACACCCATTTCTCAGCAGCCATCATATGGGTTTAACAACCAAACATTGACTATATTTGATTTTTGGAACTTGTTCAAAATTGAGATATAAGTATTGATATAAAAAAACTTTCAGGACAAAAATGCCTATCACATCCTCCATTTTACCTCTACACTTTCTATATCTAATTTTTGGACAAGCTTTTTCTTTTTGAAAATCAAATATAGTCATTTTTCTGCTTTATGTTTTAAACATGCAAAAAAAATTTACCTGTTTTTAAATAAAAGATATTTCTGGAAGATAAAACACAATAGCTTCCTCCTTGCAAAGTCAAGACCCAATTGTCTGCACACACTAGGTAATAGCTTATTCAAGATGTTCAATATCCCTTCTATACCAGCATTTGAATCAGATATGTCCAATGATACCAAGCCAAGTTTTTTTTTTTTAAACAAATTTTCAATATAAGGTTTCCATGGTGAATTTTGTTTTCCCCTCAAGTGATAATATATTAGCAAGAAAATACACTACTAGGCCAATGTACCGACTTCTGAAAAAACAGAAGTAGCAGGGGGGGATTCTAATCCCTAAATGCCATTCATAAAAGGATTCCTAACAAATGGCCAACAATACAGTTTTGAAAGGAAATCATTTCTCTAACTTTCTTATGCCTCTGGAATTAATTCATTGACTTTGTGAACTGGAAATGCATTTTACTACTACAAATGTAAATTTCACAGTTAAAACACTTTTTTTCCCCCAAGAAGATTCAGAGTTAAAGTCTCATTCAGCTTATTAATTTAGGAGCTATTTATCAAGTAGCTACCACATGCCAACTCTTAGATGAGACAGTATATGGCTCCTCTTCAAGATAAAAATCTAAGCCTTAAACTACAAGATGAAACACTGAGAATGAATTCTCACATTAAAGTTGCCAAGTAATATGGTTATAGGTTGATTTGTGTTCTTCCCAAAAGCTGCTGAAGTCCTAGCACCTAGCATCTATGAATGAGACCTTTCTGGAAAATGGGATCTTTGCAGATGATCAATTCATGGTAAGATCATCAGGAAGGTCCAAATCCAGTACAAGCAGTGTCCATATTAAAAGGAGAATTTGGACACAGAAACAGATACACGCAGAGGAAAGATTAGGTGAAGATGTAGGGAAAATGCCTCGGCTACCAGGAGATAGGAATGAGCCAGGATCTTTCTCACAGCCTTTGGAAAGAACCAGCCCCAAAGATACCTTTATTTTAGATTTCAAGTTTTTCCCTGCTGAAGCCATCTAGTTGGTGGCAGTCCAGGAAACTAATCAAATGCCTTTCAAAGCTTTCAGATGAATGCCAAGTAGGTAACCATCTACCAAGTTAGGAGCCTGGAAGAGTTGTTAAAAGCATGCGCGTGTGCGCGCGCACACAAACGCAGACACACAAATCCACATTCATGGTGGTACATGAGACTACCACCTAAATTTAAAATATAGTCCACCTCAAAGAGTCACATATCCCTGTTTGTATAGTCACTTTAAAGTTCATATCTGTCCATTCATGATTCTGTGATTTTATAATAACTTCTCCACAATTTCAGGGTTAGAAAAAGTCTACAATGCCTTTCTCTTGAGAACAGAACAGACTTTTCTTGACTGGACCCCTGTCTATGATGGCCCAGCAACACTGGAACATCTGCAGGAATCAAAGGGTTCTCAGTGGCCATGTTTCTCCCCTAGTCCAAAATACCCCCCATGAACTTCTTTTTAAAACATCTGCTAGTATGATTATTGGCCTGTCACTCATTTCATCCCCAGCATAGCTGGAGATAACCCCTCATCCAATGAAATCAACAAAATCCACAAAAGGGTTGCGAATACTTCAAGTTTCAAAATTCTCAAAGGCCATTGAAGGGTTTTCCCATGAACACTGATGCTACTTGTGTTCTGCTGTACGACTTTTTATTTTCCATTTCAGACTCTCTTACACAGTGACATCTTTCTAGCATGATTTTACTTCATAATTCTAATATCTGCATTTAGAATTCATTTCATATGTTCATTTTCATTCTTATTTATTATTGAACAATTTTAAGTAGTGTATTAAATTTTATTGGAGGGAAACCCTATTATATTATAAAGTTGAAGTTGTCTACCTTAATTCTTCTTCACCCCCTAACCAATTACCAAGGAAGCTATTGGGCCTATCACTCAAATTATATAACTAGGTCACTTGACTTTATATTTGTCAGTATCCTCTCTTTCAAAGAAAGAAAAAAAATCAATAAATGGGATACCTTTAATAGAGAGTGAATTAATAGAGATAAGTTCATAATAGAATTGCTATTTTCAGCAGTTATTGCCTAGAAATGGTTGTTAGGTCATCACCTGGGTTTGTGGCTATGAGAGCATTCAGAGGAGAGAGCAGACAGATATGGGCTCAAAGCCCTTTGAGAGCTGATTTTTTTTTTTTTGTTCACATCTTAGGACTAAAGGTAAGGCCACAAGTAGCTAACAAACCAGGAACCAGTGGCATCACCAACCTTTCTTCTCAATCAGAGAGAAAATCTGGGATCACTCCAGCGTTGGGAACAAGGGAGAAAAAAAGAAAAGCCAAACCACAGCAGAAGAAAAAAACAATTTCATCAGACATCAAATATTTCCAATATCCTTAAGGCTTGGCCTAGACAGCCCCTCCCTCACATTTTCCCAAAAGCCGCATCCACCAGGCCAAGCTGCTTCCAAACCCTAGTGGGGTCTACTCAAGCAAAGGATTAGCTGCACTGGTGACTACAGAACTTCTGAAGCCCTCTGCAATGGAGCTATAATTAAAATTGCACGCACTTTCCTAAGTTTAAGGTCCTTCCGGAGGAAACAGCTAAAGAATTTTGATGAAACCAGGGCCCGCTGCAGGCTGCCTAGACCGTTCAGAGCCAACAGCCACCTGGCCTCTGTAGGCCCCCAAGAGCCGGGTCCTGCCTCTTTCACCCCCTATTCACATCTCCCTGCTTCCCATCCCCAGCGTCAGCGAGGTCTGTCCTATCTTTTGTTCTGGCGGAGATAAGATGTATAAATGATGAGCGGTTGACAAAGTGTACTCCGGTGCCGTAGGCAGCTCATCAATCATTTTCCACATGTCGACAGATAATTGATGCAAACCCTGCAGGCGAAGCTCCATCAGGTGAGAGGAGGGAAGAATTAAATCTGCTGTCAGGAGGCAGGCAGCTGATCTGTACTTAACATTCTTTTTAATTTAGTACTTGTTTGTTTAAAGCCCAGTTTGCTGGTGGGTTCCTCCTCACACTCCACACTTATGAACGTACGAGTAGCCTGACGTTGGCTGACCTCACCCCCATGGCGACCCTCAACCCATGCGTTTCCTGGGCAAGGCTCTGGAGAAAGAGAGCAGACAGGACCACCCAGCACTGCCAGGGAGGTGCAGGGAAACTTCTCTTTCTGCCTAAGTGGAGCTTAACATCAAAGGCTTGTCTGTCAAGCAATTATCTGTCAACAGGTCAGGTTGGCAGGTGCCACCTGCATGCTAGGAAGAAACCACTTATTGCCTTCTTAAGGAAAAAAAAAAGCACATACAATCAAAATAATCCAACTTCGTATTTCCTTTATGAAACGAGATTGGGTAACACTTTTAGCACCCTGGTAAAGAGGTTTTGGTTTTCTCACTTCCTGTGCTTCCACCAAACAATTCTAAAGTGAAGTCAATCTTAGAAGGTGTTAGTTAAGCTGACGAAATCTGAGAATCTTAATGAATAGTCAAGATGATAATTCCACTCTCCAACTCATTGTTCTATCACACACATGCACAGCATCTACAGAATTCTTTGCTTTTGGTGGCTGGTGACTCAGGCATTCTGGTGAATGGAAAATTACCACATCTGCCACAACCACCAATTTTCACAAGAATGATAATATAAATCCCTAAGACCCTTAACTCCAAAGTGACCCTGAACATCATCTTGCAGTGCCTTAGGGTCATTCGTATGAATATGATGTAATAAAAAAATGTTCTGCTTGATAGAATGCCAGATAAACCAGCTTTTATTGGATTTCATTTTCTACAAGGAAATGAGCTGACATCTAAGAAGACTCAATCCAAATAGCCAAGCATTAGTTCCCCAAAGTTGTCACTATGCCATCTCAGCTCAAAAATAGCCATCTTTCAAAGTGGAGGTCTGCCCTGTCCTGTCTTCCTGCTTCTCTGGCTTAAAAACAACTACCTCTATATTGAAAAAGTCTAAAAAGATGAACAGCAGCATATGATGCCCCAGCAATGTGAAATGCCCCCAAAGGATTTCCCAACTGTGGTTCTTCTATTTGTAAATTTTACCTTGAGCTCTCCACCCCATCACCTCACAAAAGGAGGGTTTATGATGTGAGAGGCATGGCTACTGTAATGTTGAGTGTTGAATATAAGATTTGTATCTTGAAATGAATTGGAAATAAATTAGAATCTAGATATTTTTTGCCTTACATATTTGGTTCTGCTGTGCTGGGGATTGAACCCAGGGTCCTGTGCATGCTAGGCAATTGCTCCACCACTGAGGTGCACATCCAGTCATTTATTTTTAAATGTTTAAGGAGCATTAACAATAATCAGCCATATTTAGTTATTCACTTAACCGTCTAAAGTTTGCTATGTACCTATCATGTGCTAGGCTAAAAGTAGATATTTATCATATGGATCCTTGATGGCTGATGAGTTCCCAAATATCCTATGATATGAAATGTCAAGTGCCCTGTCAACAGACAATTCAGAGAGAAACTGAACAGCTAATAAACACTGTTTTGAAATGTTCGGCCTCACTGGAAATTAGAGCAATATAACATGAATTAAAACGAAGTGTTCTTTTTGTAAAAGAAAAAATATCTATCAAAGTAGCCAAGGTGGAAAAAAAGAACACTTAGGGTTACAGGGAGTGTGGAGAAATGGGTGCTGATACACAGACCATTGAGAATGAATGGATTAATAGTGCCTAAAAGGCAATTTGGCAATATGCATCAAAGACCTTAAATATTTCTAAGAATTTTTCCTAAAGTGATCATTAGAGATAGGTGTAAGATTTAAACATAAAAATATTCACTGAAAGTATCTTTGTACCTACCACTGCAAACGATATATGACAGGCAAAGGATGGGAGATCAGGGTATGGCATTCTGGGAATGAGTCCATCGGGCTGAGAAGAATTAGGGACAGATTCAAAGGGAAGTGGCTTTACATGGTCCTAAAATGTGAAAAGGATCATGACATGCTGATCAGAAAAATATGTTACAAAAGTGAGTAGGAGAAAAAGGGGGCGCGCGGCCAGGAAAGCAGAGAGCACGTGTGACGAGCAGGAGTGTCCAGGGTGGTGCAGCACTGTGCTGGAGGGTGCAGTGGATGCAGCAGCCTCACCCACCAAGCTGTGCCAGATGGCTCTGAAGCATAAACAGGGGTTTTTTGGTAGGCAAGGGGGTCACCCTAGCTGCTTTCCTGCATGAAGAAAACCCATGATTAAAAGTGTGCTTAGAAAACTACTTCATTTGTATTGTATAAGACAGGCTACACTGGGGGGTGACAGAAGACGGGGACCACTTACCACAACAGTCAAGCTAACTGCTGACCAAGAAACAATTCGCTCCCCATTAATACACAAGGGAAAACATAGGCTGGCTCTGTTTCATAGAGAAGAGTCTACTGATCAAAACACAGGTTAACAGATGATCAGTCTCCCTTTACAATTAATCAGAACCCACTATCAATCCCTAATTAAAATTTCAAGACACGAGGAACTCAAAGACATTTTAAATACGAGGAACAGAAGAACGGAGATGAGGTTCTAACCTGACAGCCCAACTGGGGTCAGTTACTAGTAAGTTGATGGGCTAGAAACATGCAGTAATTTATGAATATTTATGACTAAAGATACATTTTTAAAGAGTATTCTGGATGCATGTGGGTGGAGACAGTTACAAAGGTGGTAACTCCGTCTGAATCCAGAATCTTTCATATCTGTGGACTTATATCAATTCTAAGAAGTGTCCTAATAAAAAAGAATTTGAGCAACCTCAACATCTGATATTCAGAAAAAAATGAGAGGGCCAGGTTGAGGAAGGAGGATCGAAAATTCAAGGCCATCCTCAGCAACTTGGCAGAACTTCAGAAATTTAGAAAGACCCTGACTCAAAATAAAATATAAGAAGGGCTGGGGCTATAACTCAGTGGTAGAGCACCCCTGGGTTCAATCCCCAATACCAAAAAGAAAGTAAAAGAAATAATGGTAATAATACCTAACATTTACCAAGTGTCTTCTACTTCCCACACACTATTCAAAGTAAGGATACTAATTCCCTTATAACCTGATAAGGCAAATGCTATTATTAT